>SMDT01003271.1:0-247856 GCA_005392925.1 Aquilaria sinensis
AAAGTTAAAAGGTATACATCTCTTAGACATAATTTGTTGAAGCTAAAACCATAAGTTAAGATAGTTCTAAGAAAAAAAAATGTAACAAAACTTCTGCAATTCCCAAAAAAAAGAACACAAGTGATAACATTGCATTTATAAAAAAGAGAAAACATAAAGAATGAATAAAATAGGTTGTTGACAAGAAAAACAAGTGGCCCTTCACTTGGCAACCATCCTAGCGATGAAGTCTTCATAGCGGAGCTTCCATAATTTTGAGCCAACATTAATCTTGCAAACCCATTCATCAAACTCGAATGGCTCCAGCTTCTCTCCGATGCTCGTCAAAAATGCGTTTGAGCTTTGAGATGGCCATGTAGCCCGTACCCTCTTTTGTTGATCACCTTGAAGGCCATGATGAGCTAGTGATCAAAGGGCTTGACCTTCATGTTCTTATCGACAAGATCCAAAAACCTTGGAAAGCGAAATGGCGCAATGAGCTTGTCCGCAGCAATTATGGACTTCAAATGAGCATGGGTTGAGTTTCCCCTCCAGAGAATGCATTAAGATCCCTAGCTCCAATGGCACAATCTTCACTTTGCTATCAGTGTCAAATTACGTTTTATTGGGAAAAATCACTTGTTAACTCTTTTCCCTTTCCATTCATTGTTCATTTTCATTCTCTTATAACCAAAAGTAACATTTTTGTCACCAATATCACACATGTTACAACACTAGTCAAGTTTCCATCAATGAAGGGGATAAAAGGTACCACTTTTCAAAATTTGAGGGTTGAGTCAATCTGAGTTAAAGTTTGAGGGTTAAAATGTCTGAATTAATAGAGTCTGAAGGGCAAAGGAGATTTTAGGCCTTTTGTCACCCATATTTGCCCTACAATTGGCTTTATTATTATCATTATCTTTATTTTATTATCATTATTGCTATATTGTTGTTATTATTACTATTATTATTATTACCATCATCAAAAGAAATGTTGATTATTTATTTTATGACAGAGCAAAGACCTCAATGTTTGTTCATAATATTACTACCTGGTTGACTGACTTCCGATTTTTCTATGATAACCGAAAGTCTTTGACATGTTACTCTACATTCCAGTTGCTATCTTAAGGTTTTGAGGCATAGTGGATGTTTCTCCAGGGTTGTCTGTTAAGGCCATTTATGTTTCAAACTAAAAACTTGAGCAAGTTAAAATTAAAATTATCAAAATTGTGACTTTACTTAAATTTATTTTTATTTTTTAATTATAAATTGTAAAATTGAATTGAATTGTAAATTTTTACTAGAACATTCTGAAAAATAAAGAAAAGATATAACCGCATTATAAAGCTTAAAATTTGAAAAATATAATTTATTTTATCAAAATAGTAATGATTATTAAATCATGCAAAAATTTAAAATTTTAACCAAAGTGGTAACAACTATTGATATGTAAGAATAAGTTTGAAGTCTAATATTTCAGTTTAATGAAAAGATTTTCAAGTAATTAAAAAGTGAAATGAGTGTTAAATTTATGAATACTAAGATGGCTTTAGATATAATATCATTTTAAGTCATTTCTTACCAATAATCACTTATAACCATAATCACATATAACATCAATTGCACAAAAGTATATCTACAAACATAAGGTTTTCAACCATAAGTAATAACTGATTAGTGTAATAATATAAGTTCATCACTTCTATTCATATTGCAATGATTGACCACTAGGCGTCTAATTTGATCTCATATTAAGTAAGTTCAATTAGACAAAAAAGATTATTTTTTCATCCAATAGTATGAAGTCATAAAGCCCTTAAGATTCTAAAAATATTAAGAGTTGGGGTCAGGATTTTACAAGATTCTACTCAAATAAGATTTTACCTTGAATTGAATCACTTTTTCTTGTAATAAATCGTAAAATCAGAAGATTCTAATATTTGAATTATAATTGCGACAACCTTGGTTAAAAGTCATTTACCCTATAATCATACTTCTGTTATCGTTGTATCACTTTAGAATGAGAGGTCCATTTGAGCAAACTGGAGCACATGCATCTATTTGTAATATGAATATGAGTATCTGCACACATATTAGAGTAGTGGAGCATGAAACAACAAACAAGTTCACTAAAAGTAATAAAAGTTCCACAATTAGTTTCCCCTCAAGTGTTTAAACCAACGGTGCATTCTTCTGGTGAACATAGGCCGTGTAAAGAGAAGACCAAGCAGGAATCCTATTCCATATCCCATCACCACACCTTCCCAGGCTATAACTTCACCACCTTCTCCTGAGTCCGCACCACTTGTTGGTAAAGGTGGAGGGTTAGCCTCTTGATCCTTGCAGTGTTTTGTCAGTGCACTTCCGCACAAGCCTGGATTTCCATCGAAGGAGCTGTTTGGAAACGTCTCAAATTGTTTACCTTTGGGTATAGGCCCCGTGAGTTGGTTGCAAGACACATTAAAGACTTCCAGGAAATTGAGTTGTGTCAACTGCAGAGGGATTTTTCCCGTCAGTTTGTTCTGAAAAAGGTCGAGTGCCTCAAGTTTTGGCAGATTTGCTAGTGAAGATGGAATCTCGCCGCCGAGAAAGTTATTGGATAGATTGAGCAGGAGAAGTCCACTTAGCCATCCGACTGATTCCGGAATCCTTCCTTCAAATCTATTGCAGGAAAGATCAACGCCAGCAAATTCCTCTAGGATCTTTCGGTAATCCAGTCTTATGCCTTTATTGACCAATGTGATTGAGTACATGCAACTGTTGTAGAAGAAATTAGTACTTGTACCAGGCTTCCAATGGTCGCGTGCCTGAAGGTACATCAAGTGCTCACTGTAAACTTCAACTTTCATTGCAACCCAATTTTTGAAGTGTATTGTTGGCAGAGCACCGTTGAATTTGTTGCTAGAAAGATCGACTACACGCAGCTTTGGGAAGCTAGAGTTGTATTCTGGATTCTTTATTGTGAGCTCAAAATGAGAATTTTGAGTTCAGGAAGGCTCCCTAACCATGAAGGAAAGCTATCTCTGAGTTCATTCCTTCCGAGGTCAAGGAGCTCCAACATCTTGCGCTCGATCAATGATCTTGGTACTTCCCCTTGAAGTTTATTTTGGCCCAAAGCAATAAACTTTATTGTGTTTCCACTTGTCCATCTTTGCGGTATGGGACCATGAAAGTTGTTCCCTTGTAAATTCAAAATTGCCAAATGTATGCTGGGCTTGGCGAAACACTCGGGGATCATGCCGCTGAGGTTATTATGAGATAGATCAAGAATGCAAAGAGAGCTCCAGTTGGAAAATTGTTGTGAAATTTCACCATGAACGCTGTTCGAGGAAAGGTCGAGAACTTGCAACTGATCTTGGCCTTCTAAGAAATCTGGAATCTTGTGAGGTTGCAGAAACCCAAATGCAACTCTGTTACGGTCAGAGCATCACTGTGGCTGGCATCATCTTTAATAAGCACTGATAAGCTATTACCACTCAAACCCAATTTTTTCAAGTGCTTGAGCTCAAGGAATGTGTCAAGCTCTAGAATGCCACTCAGTTGATTGTACTGGGCATAGAAGGTTTCAAGATTCTTGAGCCTCGAAATTGAGCTTGGGATTTGTCCTTCTAACGCGTTAGAATAAAGGCTTAGGACAGTCAATTGTGTCAGGTTCGTAATCCAAGATGGAAAATGACCATAAAATGAGTTGGGTGACAGGTCCAAAACCTGGAGCTGGGTCATGCTTGCGAAAGATGGGGGGATTTCATCTGAGCTAAATTTATTCATGCCAAGCTTTTAGACGGCCAACTGATAGAATTTGACAAGAAAGCTGGTGCCTTGCCTCTGAAAGAATTGTTTCGGATGGTAAAGCTTGCAAGCTTAGTGAAATTTAAAAGTGAAGTAGGAATTATACCGGAGAAGTTGGAATGGTTATGCGATAACATTTCCAAGGAGGTAAGGATCCCAAGGGAGGCTGATATTTCACCGGAGAAAAGTGTGCTGCCGACATCCAATTCTTCAAGTGGCTTTGGAGACAGAAAATCAGGCAAAAGGCCAGCAAGGGACGGATTCATGTACAAAAGCAGAACTTGAAGATTTGGTAGTTGGAAAACAGGTTCTGGGAACTGACCATACAACCCACAATACGAGAGTTTGAGATGCATGAGTTTAGAAAAATTTGATAGACTTTGAGGAACAACAGAATCTATCTTCACTGCAGAAAGTCTCAAGTATTCTAAGCTGGTCAAGTTTTGAATCAAGTTTTGAAGGCTGCCTGGTCTATCAAGTTGCAGCAACTCTTCAGCACTGTTATAATAATCATAATTGTATGAAAGATCAAGGGCAGATAACTTGGAAAGCATGAAACAACAAACAAGTTCACTAAAAGTAAAAAACAGTTCCACAATTAGTTTCCCCTCAAGTGTTTAAACCAACGGTGAATTCTTCTGGTGAACGTAGGCTGTGTAAAGAGAAGACCAAGCAGGAATCCTGTTCCATATCCCATCACCACACCTTCCCAGGCTATAACTTCACCACCTCTTCCTGAGTCCTCACCACTTGTGGGTAAAGATGGAGGGTTATCCTCTTGATCCTTGCAGTGTTTTGTCAGTGTACTTCCGCACAAGCCTGGATTTCCATCGAAGGAGCTGTTTGGAAACGTCTCAAATTGTTTACCTTTGGTTATCGGCCCCGTGAGTTCGTTGTAAGACACATTAAAGACTTCCAGGAAATTGAGTTGTGTCAGCTGTGGAGGGATTTGTCCCATCAGCTTGTTCTGAGAAAGGTCGAGTGCCTCAAGTTTTGTCAGATTTGCTAGTGAAGATGGAATCTCGCCACTGAGAAAGTTGTTGGATAGATTGAGCAGGAGAAGTCCGCTTAGCCATCCGACTGATTCCGGAATCCTTCCTTCAAATCTATTGCAAGAAAGATCAATACCAGCAAAAGCCTCTGGGATCTTTCGGTAATCTAGTCTTATGCCTTTATTTTGCAGCGTGATTGAGTACTTGTAGTAATTTGTAATTGAAACAACATCTGCATAATTATTCCAATAGTCGCTTGCCTGTAGGTATGCCAAGTGCTCACCATAATCATCAACTTTCATCGTAGCCCAACTTTTGAAGTACATTGTTAACAGACCACCACTAAGGTTGTTGCTGGATAGATCAACTATGCGCAACTTTGGAAAGGTAGAACTGTATCGTTGATTCTTTATTCCTCCATAGAGTTTGTTAGAGCTTAAAATGAGAATCTTGAGTTCAGGAAGGCTCCCTAACCATGAAGGAAACCTATCTTCGATCTCATTCCCACCGAGATCTAGCAACTCCAACATCTTGCACTCGATTAATGATCTCGGTACTTTGCCCTGAAGTTTATTTTTCCCCAAAGCAATGAGTTTTACTCTGCTTCCGCTTCTCCATCCTTGTGGTATGGGACCATGAAAGTTGTTCCCCTGCAAATTCAATATTTCCAAGGCTTTGCTGGAGTTGGCTAAACACTTTGGGATGATGCCACTGAAGTTATTATGAGACAAATCAAGAATTTGAAGAGAGCTCCAATTGCAAAACTGTTGTGGAATTTGTCCGTCAAAGGAATTGTCTGAGACAGAATAATCAATCATAGAAAATGACATTGGAACTGGGATGGAGCCTCATCGGAGGTTGGAACTAAGATTAAGGAAGGCCAAATTAGGGTGAGGAAGAACAATTTGAGCTTCAGGGAAGCTTGACACTAGATTGTTTTGACAAAGATTTAGACAGAAAAGTGTTTTGCTACTAACTTCCCATATCCATTGGGGTATTTTGCCATGAATGTTGTTCCCAGAAAGGTCAAGAGCTTCCAACTGATCTTGGCCTTTCAAGAAATTTGGAAATATTTTTAGATTGCAATCAGCCAACAACAACATTTTCAAGCTCGGGGCATCATTATGGCTAGTATCATCTTCTGTAAGTACTGATAAGTTATGACCACTCAAACCCAATATTTTCAAGTGCTTGAGCTCAAGGAACGTGTCAAGCTCAACGCCGCTTAGTTTATTGAAGTTGGCAGAGAAGATTTCAAGATTCTTGAGCCTTGAAATAGAGCTTGGGATTCCTCCGTGCAGCATGTTATAACTAATATCTAGGCTAGCCAATTGTGTCAATGATGCCCCAAAGCATCTTCGTTTGCTATCATGTTGACAGGTGGAGAGACTTCCTGAGGAGGCGAGCGCCTGGAGCTCTGGTTTCCCAGCTGAGTGTGCATGAAAAGCTCAAAGAAGAGGTTAGGAGGTCCCCGGTTTGCTTTTCCGGGGAGGACCCTCTGACGCCCAAGTCAGTTTTCTGAGTGAAAGTGGAGTAAGAGCACTAAGGGATCAAGTGTCTTGCCTGTTTTGTGTTTTCTCAGAGGGAGGAAAATGCCCCATCCTTTGCCCAGTCCCATTTCCTAGTATTTATAGGAGTAGTTGGTCCGTTCAGATCATGACACGTGTTCGGTCGGATTTGATCTGTACTTTTGGACCTAGGGGACAGGCAGCCGTTTGCAGCCTCCTTTAGCCCTGGACCCGGACAGGTTGTGTCAGGACTGGGGGGGCTGCGGCGTGTCAGTTTGCCGTTCAGATGTGACGTGTAGGGCTTGTGGGCAACATGTCAGAGGCTCCTTAAATGCTCATACCGTACTCCCGAGGTCCCCTGGCCGAGGTCGCCCTTCGGTGCGTGCACCCTCTTCGGATTCTATCCGTCCTTCGGTGTGAGCACCTCCTTCGGGATCTATCCCATAGTTCTGGGAGCTCCCTTGATGAACACCTTCTTCGGGACTCACACCCATAGTTAGAGGATTCCCTTGTTCAGGTGTTTCTTGTTCGGGGAAGATCCTCTTCGGGGCCTCTGCCTTCGGGGAGATTCTTCCTTGCTTCAGAGAGATGGCTCTCTTACCTGAAGACGGTCAGTCTGGCCCCTCGATGATGATGGTGTTGTCCTCGGAATTCCTGACGAGCTAACCGAAGTCTCGAGCTCATAGTGTTTGACTTCGTACCTTCCGAGGTCAGTAAAAAGATCCTCTCTTGGGTGACGTCAGACTCCTCGGCCAATATTCTGGCAAGGAGTTACTACCGAGGAGGCAATAGCCTTTGGCTATCACAGGCCCCCCCCCCCCCCCCCCGAAGTGAGAAACTTCGGTTCATCGGTTGTGGGTCCTGTGGTTGTGATATCTGCGCCGAAGACGCCTTCTTCTGCCTGAAGCGATGGGCAGCCCTTTTTGCGTCCTCGAGGCGCGAGAAGATAGGCTGTCCCTGTGCCGAAGATACACCTTCCGCTCGAAGTCACAGGCTGTCTCTTGGTGTCCTCGTGGCGAGGGAAAATAGGATAACCTTGTACCGAAGATAGACCTTTTGCCCGAAGTCACAGACTGTCTTTTGGTGTCTTCGAGGTAACCTACTTTTTTGCCTTTATAGGTCTGCTCATGCGTTGCATCCTGTGTCCAGCAGAGTCAGT
Source organism: Aquilaria sinensis (assembly GCA_005392925.1). Taxonomy (NCBI): domain Eukaryota; kingdom Viridiplantae; phylum Streptophyta; class Magnoliopsida; order Malvales; family Thymelaeaceae; genus Aquilaria; species Aquilaria sinensis. The sequence goes on from SMDT01003271.1 coordinate 7,431, forward strand.
CTAGGGCGGCGCCTCTAGACCAAATGGTGTCAGAGGGCGTGCTCGACGTGATGGACGACACGTGGCACGTTTGCTGCGCGATGACCGACACATGGCACACTATTATTGGGTGGGAATGCACTGAGTACGGCAGGCGCGACTTTTCAGGCGCATTTAGCAGTTATGGCGACGCTTCGCCTTCCGAGGGGTACTAATGACGACGGTTCACCTGGCCTTCTCGGCCTATATATACCAGCCCTGTCATAACCCTCTTTTTGCTTCTGCTTTTGCTTTCTTCTGCCTTCTAATTCTCTCCCGATTTTCCGCGGCGGTTCTCCTTTTTCAGGCGTTTTTCCGCCCACTTTTCACGACGGCTTCCAGAAATCCAGATTTCGGCAAGACCTTTGGTGGGTTTTAGTCCTTTTGCTTTTTTCAAAGCTTCTTCTTTGTTTTTCCCGAACTCGTTTTCGTTGTTTTTCCCGAACTCATTTTCGTTGTTTTTCCCGAACTCATTTTCATCATGCCTGTTCCCGAGAGTTGGCAACCTCTTCTTTCTCACCCTTGCTGCACTACTCCGGCAAAACTAGCGAAGTGGAAGAAAAAGTTTTTCTTACCCTCTTACTCTGTGACGAGGTTGCCCCGTCCTGACCAATTTCCTTTTTCCAACCGAAGTGATGAAATCACCGTTTTCCGAGCCCAACTGAAGGTCGGACTTCGGTATCCCCCCCCGGAGATGGTTAGCGCGTTCTGCAACTTCCATGGCATTGCCATTAACCAACTCCCACTGAACTCGTACTGCTATTTCAACGCCTTCCTCTGTATGTGCGGCGTTTTCAAAATAAAACCTCACTTTGTAGTTTTTCTTCAGTACTACAAGCTCTTCGTGGTCCCGAAGGGTGGCTTCTACTTTATGCTACCTCGGGGATCCGGGAGCAAAAAGTATACGTTCACCTTCGCCACCAAAGACAGCTGGCGAGGGTGGCAACAAAAATTCTTTTTCCTGAAGAAGTCGGAGGCTTGGTCGCACGTCCCGACCAAGTGGGCTCAGGGGAGGCTCAAGATGGATGTCGTTGACCCGAAGATACTGCTAGACGCCGACGTAGCACCTATCTTTGAGGACTTCGACAGGCGCATTCGGGCCGTCTTTGACTGGGCTGCCGAGGTCTCTCCTCGTGCCCTTTACCCATTTCCGATCAACTGGAGGCTCATGACCGAAGAGGTCCTTCGGGAACTTAAGGTGGTAAAGGAGCATGTGACAGACCTCAACATGCCGAAACCGGCTTCTTCGGGGAAGGACTCCTGGCTCGTGAAACTCCTTCGGGGGAAAGAGACTTATGAGTCTTTTTACGAGAGTAAGTTACTTTCTCATTTTTTCCTTCATAACTTCATCTTGGACTTACACTGATCTTCCTTTTCTTTTTTCAGAGATGGGCGACGACGCGGCTGCCTTCTACAAGTTACACTGATCTTCCTTTTCTTTTTTCAGAGATGGGCGACGACGCGGCTGCCTTCTACAAGGCTCTTTTTACCGGGCAGGCCGAGAGGGGCAAATAGACAAAGAAGGCCGCCTCTTGGAGGCGGAAGCAGACTTTGGGCGGCCCTCCTTCCAAACGGGCAAAGAAAGCTGCTCCTTCCTCTCTTCCGCAAATTCCGGAGGAGGTAGGCGAGGAGCCCGAAGACCCTGCTGCCCCTTTGCCCGAGGTTCCTTCTGTCGACGTCCCTTCTTCCGACGTCCTTCCTCAAAGCCCCATGCCTTCGCATGCTCTTCTAGAGGGCGATGGGGAGGAGACCCCTTCTGCCGAGGAACGGCGCCAAATAAGAGGCAAGGGGATCTCTACTGAGGCAACGTCGATTCTTGACGACGACGTTACCGAGGTGCCAGCAGGTTTGTATTTTGTCGAAGAACCTTTTTTCTCTTGTAAATCCCTAAGAGTTTTCTGGCCTTAACCAATTTTTCTGCTTTGTTGTGCAGCGGAAGTGGCCGCTCTTGACTGGGTTGCCGAACACGCCCGCAAGAGGGCCCTTCGGGATGCCAAAGTCCCAGCAGGGAAAGTTCCGAAGGAGCCCTTCTGGACGTTCACGGAGGACATGAATATGTACTCCGAGGACTGTCCCGAGATGGCCAGGCAGGTGTGCAAAGGGGTGCTTACTGAGGCCTCTTACAAGGCCCTTACGGCGGCTTACCCAGGCGACAACTCTTTGGCCGCCAAACTCACTGAACATGCCGCCCAGGTACGCTTCACTGTTTCCTCAGTGCCAATTTCGCCTTTGCTTTTTACTTAGCATCATTTTCCCTTTGTTTGCTTTTTTTGCAGCTGATGGGGTATGCCGGGTTGCTCCGTGTTCGGGTGGCGCGAGAGTCAGAAAGGAGGGCGTCACTCTGGGACCTTTACACCAAGACGAAGGCCCAGTGTTCGGCGTTGGCTGCCGACAATGCTCAGCTGAAGCAGTCTTCAGAGAAGGAAATTGCTGAACTTCGGGAGGGGTTCATAAAAGAGAAAGAGGAACTTGAGAAAGGCACCTCCCAGAAACTTTCCGACATCGGCTCTCGGATGGCGGAGCTAACTTCGATCGTAGAAACGATTCAAAAGGATAAGTCAGAAAGTGACGCAATCCTTGCGAAGACGCTCGAGGAAAAGGCCCAGCTCGAAGCCGAGGTCGCATCTCTGAAGAAGCCTTCAGAAGAGAAGAAGAAGATGAAGGCATTGAAGAGAAAGTTCAAGGATTTGGAGAAGGATTACGCGGTTCTGGAGAAGGACTATGCGGATTTGGCGGTCAAGAAGCGGGAGTCCGATGATATGACGAAGTTGGGCTTTCAAGACGGCTTCTGTCTTGTTCGGCACCAAATTCTGCAGAAGTTCCCAGATTTTGACCTCTCCTTCCTGGAAGGCATGAACATCCCCAAGGAGCCTCGGTGGACTTGGTCCAAGATCGAGCACTTGAAACTGCCTCCTTCTCTCCCGGCGCCGAAGGCTGCTGACAAAAGCACAGAGGCTGGCAGTTCTCAAGACGCCGAGGTTCCTTAGTTTGTACTAGGGCCTTTTGTCTTCATTTTCTTCTTCTTTTTTGTAGTCTTTCAGCAACTTTCTTCTCTGTAAGCACTCTTTGGCTCAATAGATAAAAATTTGGCTAAGTATTTTTTGCCAGATTCATACTTTGTTTCCCTTTGAACATAATTTGCTTTCGGAAAACCATACTTTTGCTTTCCTTTGTCCCGAACATATTCGCTCAAGAGACTTCGGAAAACCATACTTTTGCTTTCCTTTGTCCCGAACATATTCGCTCAAGAGACTTCGGAAAACCATACTCTTGCTTTCCTTTGTCCCGAACATATTCGCTCAAGAGACTTCGGAAAACCATACTCTTGCTTTCCTTTGTCCCGAACATATTCGCTCAAGAGACTTCGGAAAAACTTACTTTTACTTTCCTCGGCGATTGCTTTCGTGAGACTCTTGTTTTGTACTTCTTCAGAACTTTTTACTTAGACAAATTTTTCCAACTTGTGCAATACAACTTTCCCACCGAACTTTTTAGGCATAGAATTTTTTCAAGGCCTCTGAGTGCCAAGTATTTTTTAATTCTATGCCTTCGGCATCACCGAGCTTATAAACTCCTTTTCGTACTTCGGCAAGTACCAGGTAGGGTCCTTCCCAATTTGCGCGAAGTACCCCGTGGGACGGCTTTCGGGGTGCAAATTCAGCCTTTCGGAGAACGAGGTCTCCCTTCTTTATTCCTTTTGGCCTGGCGCGTAGGTTTATGGCTGCTGCCACTCTTTGCTGGAAAGCTTTTCTTCTCAGCTCGGCTACTTCTCTGTGTTCACTGACGAGGTCGAGCTTGGTTCTCAGGCCGAGGTCATTTCCTTTTTCATCGAACACTTGGACTCGTATTGACGGTTGTACTACTTCGACAGGGATGATGGCCTCTGTACCGAAGACGAGTGAAAAAGGCGTTTCCCCTGTGGCTCTTCGGGGTGTTGTTCGGTAGCTCCATAACACGCTTTGGAGTTCTCCTGGCCATTTCCCTTTTGCTTCTCCCAATCTCTTTTTCAGACCATCTTTTATGGTCCTGTTAGATACTTCCACCTGCCCATTACTTTGGGGGTGAGCTACTGGGGCGAAGTGCATTTTTGTCCCGAGGTCGCTAATGAACTCTTGGAATCCTTTGTCTATGAACTGGGATCCATTGTCCGCTACGAGTACCCTCGGTATGCCAAATCTGCATACGATGTTTTTCCATACGAACTTCTGCACTTCTTTTGCCGAGATAGTTGTCAGAGGTTCTGCCTCGACCCACTTAGAGAAATAGTCTACTGCTACTACGCAGAACTTTACGCCTCCAGGCGCCGTTGGGAGTGGCCCAATGAGATCTATGCCCCAAACTGCGAAGGGCCAAGGATAGTCTGCCGAAGTCACGAACTCCGAGGGTGTTCTTTGGATGTTCGCATGTCTCTGGCAACTACCACATTTCCGGACGAACTGCTTGGCGTCCTTTCTCAGGGTAGGCCAGAAGTATCCTTGGCGAAGTATCACTGCTGCCAGGGCGTCGGTTCCGATGTGCGAACCACAGGCACCTTCGTGAACTTCTTCGAGGATCATTTCAGTATCCTCTTCACTAACACACCTCTGTAGTGGATTTGCATATCCTTGCCGATATAGTTCTTCTCCAATTAAGAAGAAACGTCCGGAGCGCCTTCGCACTTTTGCGGCTTCGCTGGGGTCTTCGGGGAGTGTGTTGGTTGCGAGATACGTTTTGATTGGTTCTTTCCATCCTTTCCCCGAGGTCTCTATGCTTAACACCGCGATGCTGGGGTGGCTTAGCACTTCGGTGCAAGTTTTGGACTTCGCCAAACAGTCTGCCTCAGCATTTTCCCGTCGGGGTACGTTCTCGATTTTCATGACGTCGAACTCCCGAATAAGCTTTGTTACCAACTCATGGTATTTCGCCAAGGTCGGGTCTTTCGCGCCATAGTCCCCTGCCATTTGCCGGACCACCAGCTGGGAATCACTGTGGGCTTTCAAGTTTCTCACGCCAATTTTTCTGGCCAGGCGTAATCCTGCTATGAGGGCCTCATACTCGGCCATATTGTTGGTGGCGTTGAAACTGAACTTGATGGCCTTCATTACTTCTAGGCCTTCGGGGCCTCTGATAATCACTCCAGCCCCCTGGTGTTCGGATCCTGAGGCCCCGTCAACATATAACGTCCATTCTGGCACGTCTTCGCCGGAGAACGAATGTCCCTCCTCGGTGTTTGGTACTTCGGCGATGAAGTCTGCCAAAGCTTGAGCTTTTATAGCTTTCCGGGGTTCATACGTGATGTCGTGTTCGCCAAGCTCTATACACCACTTGGAAAGCCTTCCCGAGTGATCAACTTTCCTCATAACATCCCGTAGAGGTAGGGTACTTCGGACGATAATGGGGTGAGCCTGAAAGTATGGCCGCAGCCTTCTCCCTGCAAGCACTAAGGCATATATAGCTTTTTGAAGCAAAGGGTACCTGACTTCGGCGCCATGCAGGGACTTGCTGACATAGTAGACCGACCATTGCTTTGGCCCTTCTTCTTTTACGAGGACCGAGCTCACAGCTTTTTCTGTGACGGCGAGGTATAATACGAGGGGCTCTCCCTCCCGAGGTTGCCGCAGAGTCGGCAGGCTGGCCAAGTAGACTTTGAGTTCTTCCCAGGCTTTTTGGCAATCTTCATCCCAAGGATGACCATTCCTTCCGAGGTCGCCTTCCATCTTTGCTGCCTTTGTGAGGACTTTGAAGAAGGGTCGACACCTATCTCCGTACCTGGAAATAAACCTGCTCAGAGAGGTTATTCTTCCGGTGAGTCTTTGCACGTCTTTGACTGTGGCAGGAGTTCGGAATTCAAGCAGAGCCTTAATCTTCTCGGGGTTAGCATCGATGCCTCTTTCGGATACCATGTACCCAAGGAACTTTCCCGAGGTCACCCCGAAGATGCATTTCTCAGGATTAAGGCGGATCCCGAAGGCTCTGAGTTTTTGGAAGGTTTCCTCTAAATCTGCAACGTGGTAGCCAGGCAGTTTGCTTTTGACTATCATATCATCAACATACACCTCCATGTTCCTCCCCATTTGGTCTTTGAAGACCTTGTTCATCAGCCTCTGGTAGGTGGCTCCTGCATTTTTGAGTCCGAAGGGCATCCTGATATAGCAATATGTTCCTCCCTCGGTGATGAAGGCAGTCTTCTCTTCATCTTCGGGGTCCATCCTTATCTGATGATACCCACTGAAAGCGTCCAGGAAACTTAGGAGCCCGTACTCGGCAGTTGAGTCTACCAGTTGGTCTATTGGCGGAAGAGGATATGAATCTTTCGGGCAAGCATCATTCAAATTTTTGAAGTCGATGCACATCCACAGCTTACTACTTCCTTCTTTTGTGGCAATTACTACGTTGCTTAGCCATTCGGGGTAGTTTACCTCCCGGATAACGCTAGCGTCTATCAGACGCTGGACTTCGATTTTGACGAAGTCACTTTTGTGAGCTGAGATGCTCTGTTTCTTTTGCCGGACAGGTTTTATTTCCGTTGCTTAGCCATTCGGGGTAGTTTACCTCCCGGATAACGCTAGCGTCTATCAGACGCTGGACTTCGGTCTTGACGAAGTCACTTTTGTGAGCTGAGATGCTCCGTTTCTTTTGCCGGACAGGTTTTATTTCCGGACTCACTTTGAGGCTATGCTGGATTACGCGAGGGTTTACCCCTGGCATGTCCTTCGGCGAGTAGGCGAACAGATCTTTATTTGCAAGCAGAAAAGATACAAGTTTTTCCTTGTCTCCTTCGGCCATGCTTTTCCCTATTCGGGTACTATGGCCTGGGACAAGCTCTACTTCTTCTGTTTCCGCTTTTGTGGGATCTTCTGCCTCGCCCCTTTCCAACTCTTTTGCTTCTACAGCATGTGCTAGGTTGCTTGCTGGAGCCTTTCGTGCTCTGACGAACACCTTTCTCACCTCGCTTTGATTAATGAAGATCTTTGCGTCTCCTTCTTTGGTGGCGAAGGTGACGGTCAAGTACTTTACATCAGGGCGAATGTGCAAATTTCCCTGTGTCTGTCTGCCGAGGATGGCGTTGTATGACGAAGGAACGTCCATGACTATGAACCTTGCCATGGTAGAGGCGAACAACTCAGCAGTTCCTTTCTCCGAAGTTCCTTTCATCATCAAGGGGAGGTCGATCCACCCGAGGACAGGTAGCTCAGATGGTCCTACGCCGAACGTGGGTGAAGTAACAGCCTTGAGGTCACTCCTGGATACGCCCAAGCTTGGCAGCAAATGTGAGAACAAGACGTCTGCGTTTGACCCATCGTCCAGCAGTACCCTCTTGACGTCCCAGTTTCCTATCCTCGCCATTATCAGCAATGGATCGTCATGGGGAAATACGATGGTGGAGCCATCCTCGCGGGCCAATTTTTTCGTTGGGCTCTGATATTCCATCACCGCTATCTCTCTGGCCCTTCTTTTTCTTTCCGAGGATGGAAGTCCGGTTGTGATCGTCTGTATTACTCCTGCCGAAGGTGGAGGACGCCTTCTCGGACTTCGGTTCCTTCGCCTGTCTGAATCGTAATCCTCGTCATCGGGCTTTCCTTCTTCCTCTTTTTTCCCTTTCGGGGAAGGCATTCTCAAATAACGCCGAAGCTGGCCCTGCTTTATCAGTGATTCAATGTACTTTTTCAACTGAAAGCAGTCTTCGGTGTCATGACCGTGATCACGGTGGAACTGACAGAACTTCTTCATGTTCCTTCTGTTGTCAGCAGTCATGCCCCTCGGTCGTTGGATTTGAGCCCCCTGTTTTTCCAACGCCATGAGGACGTTAGCCCTCGTGGTGCTCAGAGGTGTAAAGTTTTGGGGCTTCCTTCCTCCTACTCGCATTCTCCGAGGTCGGCCTAACTGTTCCGTTGGACACCGGGCTTGCTGGCTGGACCCTTCGCCACGAGCGTGAATATGGTCAGCCTTCGGTCCGGTCATTCTCAGCTCTTCGGCTGTCATATGTTGTTCAGCCCTTCGGTAGAATTCTCCCAGTGTGTCCGGGGGATCTTTGGAGAATTCATAAAACAAGTGTGAATCCCTCCGAAGGCCCCTCGTCATGGCGAGGATTCGGATTTCGGGACGAAAGTCCGGAACATTGAGGGCCTCTCTGTTGAACCTCTCGACATAGTCACGGATGGTCTCCCCGTTTCTTTGTGCTATGTCAAACATCTGGACGGGCATCTTCGCCGTCGGCTTGCTCCCAATGAACTGTTGGGTGAACGCTGTGGACAGCTCCTGGAACCCCCTGATGTTTCCGGGAGGCAGGGAATTGTACCAGGCAGTTGCTGGTCCTGCGAGGGTGACTTCAAAGCACTTGCAGAGTGTAGCATCATCAGCCCCGTGTAGCACCATGCTGCGTTTGTACTTTGTTAGGTGGGCCTGGGGATCAGTCCGACCCTCATAGGTCTCTAGCCGAGGTAGCCTGAAGTCACTTGGCATGGCCGCCTCGACCACTGTTCGGGCGAAAGGAGTTTCATCTCCAGAGACGGTTTCAGTTAGCCTGGCCCAAACAGGCTTGCGTGCCACCTGCTGTTCCACTCTCTCCAGTCTTGCCAAGACTTTCTCCAGGAGGAGCGTGGCACTGGGCTCCTCTTCCTGGTGCTTGGAGGTTCTTGGGTAAAAGGACTGTTGCCGTCTCTTCGGGGAGCGACTTCGGTACCGAGGTGAGGGGGACCTTGCCTCTGGCGACAAACTTCTTCTGGACGGGACTTCGGGTCGTTCAGACCTCGCTCTTTCCGCCAGCCGTGCTCCGAGGGGCAAGTTATCTGTCGAGGACTCTTCCCGTGGCTCCCCACTTCCCGAGCTATGATGGGTTGCCCTTGGGCTTTTCTCCCGAGGTCGTGCTGGCGAAGTGGGTTTTTGCGCCTGGGCTGGTTGCGGCCACCTTCGGTCTATCTGTTGTGTCATTTCAGCCACAACAGACCTCTGAAAGTCTCGTAAAAAACCCATGGTGATGACAAGAGGGCGTTCCTCTTCAGGCAAGGAAGTCTCTGGGGGACTTTGTTCGGTAGCTGGTTGGGTCTCAGGCGCGGACGGGGACTTCGGGAGTCCTTTGTCCTTCGAACGCCGAGTTTCGACAACAGCTACCTGGGAGTAGTTTCCCACAGACGGCGCCAAATGATGCCCCAAAGCATCTTCGTTTGCTGTCATGTTGACAGGTGGAGAGACTTCCTGAGGAGGCGAGCGCCTGGAGCTCTAGTTTCCCAGCTGAGTGTGCCTGAAAAGCTCAAAGAAGAGGTTAGGAGGTCCCCGGTTTGCTTTTCCGGGGAGGACCCTCCAACGCCCAAGTCAGTTTTCTAAGTGAAAGTGGAGTAAGAGCACTAAGGGATCAAGTGTCTTGCCTGTTTTGTGTTTTCTCAGAGGGAGGAAAATGCCCCATCCTTTGCCCAGTCCCATTTCCTAGTATTTAAAGGAGTAGTTGGTCCGTTCAGATCATGACACGTGTTCGGTCGGATTTGATCTGTACTTTTGGACCTAGGGGACAGGCAGCCGTTTGCAGCCTCCTTTAGCCCTGGACCCGGACAGGTTGTGTCAGGACTGGGGGGGCTGCGGCGTGTCAGTTCGCCGTTCAGATGTGACGTGTAGGGCTTGTGGGCAACATGTCAGAGGCTCCTTAAATGCTCATACCGTACTCCCGAGGTCCCCTGGGCGAGGTCGCCCTTCGGTGCGTGCACCCTCTTCGGATTCTATTCGTCCTTCGGTGTGAACACCTCCTTCGGGATCTATCCCATAGTTCTGGGAGCTCCCTTGATGAACACCTTCTTCGGGACTCACACCCATAGTTAGGGGATTCCCTTTTTCAGGTGTTTCTTGTTCGGGGAAGATCCTCTTCGGGGCCTCTGCCTTCGGAGAGATTCTTCCTTGCTTCAGAGAGATGGCTCTCTTACCCGAAGACGGTCAGTCTGGCCCCTCGATGGAGACGGTGTTGTCCTCGGAATTCCTGACGAGCTAACCAAAGTCTCGAGCTCATAGTGTTTGACTTCGCACCTTCCGAGGTCAGTAAAAAGATCCTCTCTTGGGTGACGTTAGACTCCTCGGCCAATATTCTGGCAGGGAGTTACTACCGAGGAGGCAATAGCCTTTGGCTATCAGTCAAGTTTGTTATCCAAGGTGGAAAGTGACCACAAAACGAGTTGGAACTTAGCTGCAAAGTGTGGAGCTGAGTAAGATTTTGGAGTGAGTTTGGAATTATCCCCCGAAAACTGCAATTTTGAGCAACGAATAGTTGCAGGGAATCAAGATTCCCAAGGGAGGCAGGTATTTTACCATAGAAAAGTGTGTTGCCGACAGCCAATTCTTTAAGTGGCATGGAAGAGTGAAATTCAGGCAAACAACCAGTCAACGATGGATTATTCTCTAAATAAAGAACTTGAAGATTTGGTAGTCGGAAAACAAACTCTGGGAACTGACCACGCAAGCCGCAGTACCAGAGTTCGAGATGCCTAAGTTTAGAAAAATTTGCCAGAATGTGAGGAACATCTGAATCAATTTTGACACTAGAAAGTCTCAAGTATTGTAAGTTGGTGCAGTTTTGAATCAACCTCTCAAGGCCTCTAGGCCTTTCAATCTGCAACAAACTTTCACCAGTCTGATTATCATAGTTCTTTGAAAGATCAAGGGTAGATAACTTGGAAAGCTTAGCAATCTCAGACGGAATTTTCCCAGAAAAGAAGGACTGAGAGAGATTAAGATACACCAACCTTGACAAGTTTCCCAATTGTCGTGGAATGGAAGAAAATTTGAAATTGTTGAGTGCGAGATTGAGCTTTTGAAGGTGAACCAAGTTAAAGAGGCTACTATTGGAATCGATAGAACCATGAAGACCACTACTACTAAGGTCGAGACCAATAACATGACCAGTTACAGGATCACATTCCACACCCTCCCAGGAACAACAATCGACACCTTGAAAATGCCACTTCTTGGTCTTTGGATAAGCAAAGTCCATGGTGGTGTTGTCGATGATGAAGTTGTCTTTGAATCGAAGCAAGGCTCGACGCTCACTATTTTGGCAAAGTGGATGAACATGGGAAGAACTGATGAGAATAAGTTCAAGAAGGAAACAAATGCCCATCAAGTATTCTGAAAGTTGGGGCATTTTGTATGCAGCTGTGTTTGTTTTTGTTTTTTGGGCAGTGTTCTGTAACATGGCGGTGGGCATATTTATAATGGCAAGGCTCTGAGAAATGAATTTGAGGGTTCTTATTTTTCTCATATTATGCTCGTATTAGCTCTTAACTTCACCCTCTAATAGTTAGCTATTTTTAGGACATCCTTTAGATTTCTTAAAGACAACAAATCTGAGTTGATCGCATGGAACCACTATAGTTACATCTTTAGTAGTCATGTACTTCAAAGTCAAAAAAAGGCGCTGGAGATTAATGGGAGAGTTTTTTCACCTATAAAAAAAATGACTTCTTTGCCACACATTAAATAATGACATCATGAATCATTAAAAAAATTCCAAAATTTAATGCCCATCTCGAAAGCCGTTTACAGTTGGGTGTATGGCTACTAAATTAATACCACCATAACAAATATTTAAAATTAGCTAAAAATATCTCTAGAGGAGCATCTCAGTCATGGACCACCGTTCAAGTCAAAGAAACCAATTACAATTCGTCTACGGTTTGTCCCCATGTCAACACACCTTTTCTCACCCCACACAATAAGTTCAGCTTCCCATAAATGACAAGTCTTCGCAAGTCTTTCCGCAAATATTACTCAACCACACGTATTTGCTGTTATAAAAAACGACTTTTACGACTCAACAAATGAAAAACGACTCAGTCGTACGGAAAACGCAAACAATATTAACGCTTTTTTTTTTTAATTCTATTTTGCAAGTTATTAATCAAAAGCGAACTGGGTGATTGAAATTTCTTTTTACTTAAAAAATGGATATTTCAAGAACTTTATTGCAATCAGCCACTCACTAGTAATGGGCTGGTATTTCATATTATTATGGGCTACACCTAAAAAAGGCCAACCGACTCATTCCATGTTTCCATTTAATGCCCGGATATGGAAATTATTAATTTAAATTTTTAATTTTTATTTAATTAAATTAATTATTAATTTATCCACTGTTTTAAATTTTACAAAAAAACCATCTAAAATATCAACAAAGATATTAGTAAATTACAACGTTGTGAAATATAAATTCCCTAAAATAAATTAGATGATTATAGGTTTTTAAATATTTTTCTAAGAACATTTTAGTAGAATCTTATAACTATATGATGATTGACGGTCATCATGGACCGTGATGTTATCAAAGTCCTTCTTAATGGCCATCATAAACTTCACTAGTGACCTTAGGATAATTCTCAAAAGCTAGCCGTTGGAAATTTTGTTAGTAGCTTTTGACAAATTTTGATGGCTGGTTGTCAAAAACTTCACCAGCTGCTTTTGAATCAATTCTAACCCCAAAACCATAAAAAATTATTGGAAAATTTTTAAGGCTTTTTCATTAGGTTTTGTAAGGGCTTTAAGTGGAGACTTCTCGCATCCATCTTGGTGAAATGTCTGCCAGGGATGGAACGCTTGACTGTGTGAAACTCTTTGAAGCTTGAGGCATGAAGCATGAGTTGGATGAATAAGGGAGGTTTTTAAATTTTATATTTTTTCATTAATTGGGGGAGATAATTATGATATTTTTAGGAAATTTTGTTTTGCAAAATCTCTTTGATTGTTTCTATTATTAAGGAACCTAAATCAATTTCAATGTTTTTATATGTTTTCACGCTAGACTACTAATATTCTAACCAACAAATAGACTGAGATAGTGTAAAAGAAAACTAGTGTCTTCTTTTTTCTTTTTTTTTTCATTAGAAATTAGATATCATAATAGACAACAATGGAAACTATCATGGACAAAATTAGACACTCCTATGGGTGGTATTAGACACCAATACATAACATTAGATGTCATTATAGATAGAATTTGACACCATTTTACACAAAATTATACACTACTATACATGAAATTAGACATCATTACAGAAGAAATTAGACACTATAGACAAAATTATACACTACTAAAGACAAAATGACACACCAATAGGGATGGCATTGGACACAATTAGAGCTAAATTTTTTTGCTCACTACATCACGTCTATAATGGTGTTTAATGTAATCTATACTAATATCTAATTTCATGTGCAATAGTGTCTAATATTGTCTATTTGTCTAATTCATAGATGGTGGTATCCAATGTTACCTATAGTGGTGTCTAATTTCATCTTTACTGTTGTCTAATTTCATTTATAGTAGTGTTTACATGGAACCAAACCATGCCCATATGGTCATTTGTTTGGTAGAGGTGTCTAATATCGTCTATAGTGGTGTTTAATTTCACATATAATAGTGTTTGAGTTTATGTGTAGTAATGCCGATTTAATTTATAGTGATGCCAAATATCGTCTATAGTGGTATCTAATTTTATTTATGATGGTTTCCAATGCCATATGTATTTGTGCCTAATTTTATCCTTAGTAGTATTTCATTTCGTCAATAATGGTGTCTAATGTCTCTATAGTAGTGTCTAATTTCATATATAGTTGATAAATATTAATTTTGGGGTCAAACATGTTGACTTTTGTCAACTTTGACCACAATTTTCTATCTCATCACTAACTTTGACCACAATTGTCTAATGTCTCGTACGCAACCTGCAGTACGAGAGTTTGAGATGCCTAAGTTTAGAAAAATTTGCCAGAATGTGAGGAACATCTGAATCAATTTTGACACTAGAAAGTCTCAAGTATTGTAAGTTGGTGCAGTTTCGAATCAACCTCTCAAGGCCTCTTGGCCTTTCAATCTCCAAGAACTTTTCATGAGTCTGATTATCATAGTTCTTCGAAAGATCAAGGGTAGATAACTTGGAAAGCTTAGCAATCTCAGACGGAATTTTCCCAGAAAAGGACTGAGAGAGATTAAGATATACCAACCTTGAAAAGTTTCCCAGTTGCCTCGGAATGGAAGAAAAATTGAAATTGTTGAGTGCGAGATTGAGCTTTCGAAGGCGAACCAGGTTAAAGATGCTACTATTGGAATCAATAGAACCATGAAGACCACTACTACTAAGGTCGAGACCAATGACATGACCAGTTACAGGGTCACATTCCACACCCTCCCAGGAACAACAATCGACCCCTTGAAAATGCCACTTCTTCGTCTTTGGATAAGCAAAGCCAATGGTGGTGTTGTCGATGATGAAGTTGTCTTTGAATCGAAGCAAGGCTCAACGCTCACTATTTTGGCAAAGTGGATGAACATGGGAAGAACTGATGAGAATGAGTTCAAGAAGGAAACAACAGCTCAACAAGTATGCTGAAAGTTGGGCCATTTTGTATACAGTTTTGTGTTTTCTTTTGTTTTCTGGGGGTAGTGTTCTGTAAACTGGCGGTGGGCATATTTATAATGGCAAGGCTCTGAGAAATGAATTTGCGGGTTCTTATTTTTCTCATATTATGCTCGTATTAGCTCTTCACTTCACCCTCTGATAGGTAGCTATTTTTAGGACATCCCTTATTTCTTAAAGACAACAAATCTGAGTTGATCGCATGGAACCACTATAGTTACATCTTTAGTAGTTATGTACTTCAGAGTCAAAAAAAGGCGCTGGAGATTAATGTGAGAGTTTTTTCATCTATAAGAAATATGACTACTTTGCCACACATTAAATAATGACATCATGAATCATTAAAAAATTCCAAAATTTAATGCCCATCTCAAAAGCCGTTTACAATTGGGTGTATGGCTACTAAATTAATACCGCCATAACAAATATTTAAAATTAGCAAAAATATCTCTAGAGAAGCATCTCATTCATGGACCACCATTCAAGTAAAAGAAACCAATCACAAATCGTCTACAAAAGGTTTGTCCCATGTCAACACACCTTTTCTCACCCCACACAATAAGTTCAGCTTCCCATAAATGACAAGTCTTCGAAAGGCTTTGCCGTAAAAATTACTCAACCACACGTCTTTGCTGTTATAAAAAACGACTTTACGACTCAACAAATGAAAAACGCCTCAGTCGTACTGAAAACGCAAACAATAGTAAAAACGCTTTTTTTTCCTTCTATTTTGCAAGTTATTAATCAAAAGCGAACTGGATGGTTGAGATTCCTTTTTGCTTAAAAAATGGATATTTCAAGAACTTTATAGCAGTCAGCCACTCGCTAGTAATGGGCTGATATTTCATATTATTATGGGCTACACCTAAAAAAAGCCAACCGACTCATTCCATGGTTCCATTTAATGCCCCCATTGTTTTAAATTTTACAAAAAACCATCTAAAATATCAACAAAGATATTATTAAATTACAATATTATGAAATATAAATCCCCTAAAATAAATTAGATGATTATATTTTTTTTTTCATATTTTTCTAAGAACTTTTTAGTAGAATCTTATAACTCTATGACTTTTTACGACTTCACGACTTTAGAAAAATAAAAACAACTCTAGGTAGGATCCTGATTTTAATAACCTTAGTAGTGACAACATCCAATTATGTATGCCCAAATAATGGCTATAAGGTAAACCAAAATAAAAAAAATATATTTTTTTTCAAAAGGGCATTTGTAATGGGGAAATTCAAGCATGATAATCTGTGATGGCCATGAGTTATCGTAGACCGTCGATCAGCTTATTAGATCCCCTGAATCAAGTGAACTCCACATCAATCGATGGTCCATGATGATTGATGGTCATCATGGACCATGATGTTATCGGAGTCCTTCATAATGGCCATCATAAACTTCACTAGTGGCTTTAAGATAATTCTCAAAAGCTAGCCATTAGAAATTTCGTTAGTAGCTTTTGACAAATTTAGATGGCTGGTTGTCAAAAACTTCCCTGGCTGGCTGTTTTTGAATCAATTCTGACCCCAAAACCATAAAAAATTATTTGGAAAATTTTGATGGCTTTGTCATCAGATTTTGTAAGGGCTTTTAGTGGAGACTTCTCTCATCCATCTTGGTGAAATGTCTGCCAAGGTTGGAACGCTTGACTGTGTGAAACTTTTTGAAGCTTGAGGCATGAAGCATGAGTTGGATGAATAAGGGAGGTTTTTAAATTTTATATTTTTTCATTAATTGAGGGAGATAATTATGATATTTTTAGGAAATTTTTTCTTGCAAAATCTCTTTGATTGTTTCTATTATTAAGGAACCTAAATCAATTACAATCTTTTTATATGTTTTCACGCTAAACTACTAATATTCTAACCAACACATAGACTGAGATAGTATAAAAAGAAAAACTGGGGTCTTCTTTTTTATTTTTCTTTTTCATTAGAAATTAGATATCATAATAGACAACAATGGAAACTACCATTGACAATATTAGATACTCCTATGGGTGATATTAGACACCAATACATAACATTAGATGTCATTAATTATAGATAGAATTTGACACCATTTTACACAAAATTATACACTACTATACATGAAATTAGACATCATTACAAAAGAAATTAGACACTACAAACAAAATTATATACTACTAAAAACAAAATTAGACACTAATAGGGATGACATTGGACACAACTAGAGCCAATTTTTTTTTTCACTACATCACGTCTATAATGGCGTTTAATGTCATCTATACTAATATCTAATTTCATGTGCAGTAGTGTCTAATATTGTTTATTTGTCTAATTCATATATGGTGGTGTCCAATGTTACCTATAGTGGTGTCTAATTTCATCTTTACTATTGTGTAATTTCATTTATAGTAGTGTTTACATGGAACCAAGCCATACCCATGTGGTCATTTGTTTGGTAGAGGTGTCTAATATCGTCTATAGTGGTGTTTAATTTCATATATAATAGTGTTTGAGTTTATGTGTAGTAATTTTGATTTAATTTATAGTGATGCCAAATATCATCTATAGTGGTATCTAATTTTATCTATGATGGTTTTTAATGCCATCTGTATTTGTGCCTAATTTTATCCTTAATTAGTAGTATTTAATTTCATCAATAATGGTGTTTAATGTCTCTATAGTAATGTCTAATTTCATATATAGTGGTGTCTAATTTTATTTGCAATGGTGTCTAATATTCTATAGTAGCACTTAACACCATCTATAGTGTTGTCTAATTTTATCTATAGTGGTGTTTAATATCCTCTATAATGGTGTGTAATTTCATCTGTGATGATATTTGATTTCACTGGTAGTAGTCTCTAAGTTTGTCTAAAAACAAACAAACTGTCACATTTGTTATTCACAAATGACTGCTTGGTCATTTGTCAAGCTACAGTTAAGGAAAGGCAAAGTGCTTAGCTAGGTTCTTCATCAATGCGAAGTGGCCTCAAGGCAGCAAGTGAATATTGACAAGATAGGAGCTTTCTTTCGTACCAATACCTCAAAGAGAGACTAAGAGAGGTTCTTCGCTACCTTTGGAACTAGGGAGTGCAAAAATATTCAAAAATATTTGGGGTTACCATGCTCAATATGTAGATGTAAAAAGGAGGCATTTAGTCATCTAAAGGAGAAAATATCGAGAGTGGTGAAAGGCTGGAAGCAGAAAATTCTCTCTCAAGCAAGGAAGGAAATTCTCATTAAAACTATTGTCTGTGCTATTCCAATTTATGCAATATCTGCCCTTCATATTCCATCAAGGATCTGTGAGGAGATTTAGAAGTGTTTGAACAAATTTTGGTAGTCTCATATAGATAAGGGTGGCGGAATTAATTGGATGTCTTGGGATCGACTACTGGCAAAGAAGGAAGAAGGTGGATTAGGATGTTGAAAAATCTTCATTTTTAACCAGGCCATGCTAACTAAGCAGGGGTGGAGATTGATCCATAATGACACATCTTTAGTTTCAAGAATTTTCAAGGCAAAGTATTATGAGTCTTCAGGTTTTCTAGCAGCCCAAGATAGTCAAAATTTCTGATTCGTTTGGCAGAGCTTGCTCCATGGGCGGACCTTTTTAAACCTTGGGATATGATGGTGAGTAGGGGATGGTTCGAGGATTAGTACATGGTTAGACCCGTGGATTCCGTTAGCCCCTACTTTTTAGGAATTGATGAAGGGACATAGCATAGACCTCCCATCAATGAATTATTTTCTCGATCACCAATATCACAGGTGGAATGTTTGGCTTCTTCGCCAGACCTTTCCTAGCCATGATGTGGATATGATTCTACAAATTCTACTCGGCAATATTTGAGGGCAAGATTGGCTTATTTGGCATTATAATTTCAATGGAGTCTATTCTGTAAGTAGTGGCTAACACACATATATGAATATTAAGGAGAGTGTAAGCTAATCTAGCTCAGACTTATGGCTGTGGAAGCGAATTTGGTCTATGTTGGTCCCTAAAAAGTATAAGAATTTTTTTGGAGGGTGGCACATGATCTTCTACCATTGAAGACTAACCTGTCCTCTCAGAAGGTTGTAGAGGATACCGGGTGCCTAGTGTGTTTAGCACATCTAGAATCATCGTTGCATGCTTTACAGGATTGTCGAATGACACGGCAAATGTGGAATGACTAGAGAATTTTCTTCATTACTGAAGGTAGTAGCACAACACAGAAGGCATGGCCAATGGAGTTGTTAAATGCTAGAGCAGACATGGATTAGGTTAAGTTGGTGGTGTTAGCGTTAGTCATTTGGAGCCACCGGAATGGGATCGTTTATGGAAAGCCCCATGCATCACGAGAGACACTAAACTGGAGAATTGTGAAAAAACTAAATGATGTGGAGATTCTCTTGGATATGCCCTTTCCAGGCAAACTTAAAATGGATGGTGTCCGCCTCCTGATGGTATGATGAAGATCAATATAGATGCCTCGATCAATAATGACGGATAGCTCAGTATGGGGGTTATTATGCGTAATCACTATGGGGCGACTGTAATGGCATTCATAGCTCAACGGACTGACATTTCTAACCCTTTTTATCTGAAGTGTATGGCACCTTGGGCAAGGGTTCAACTCGCAAAGGATTTTGGTATATCTAAGTTCTTACTAGAGATGGATGCCAGCCAGGTAGTTCAGGTGATCTTGTTACCAACAAAGGGCATTGCCTCTATTCGGCACAACTTGAAGAGTATGGCAGCATGGCGAGTGTTCACTTGGGGAGGGATGCAAACACAATGGCTGATGCTCTTTCCAGAATCTGTTTGGCTGAAAAAGATCATATGCTATGGACCTCCAATTTCCCTTTGCACATTGTATCGTTCTTAGAAGTTGACTATTCTCACTAATTTGTTTTGCTGAGTGGTGTTATGAATGCCATAATTATTAAAAAAAACAAACTATAGAAATGGGAATGGAGAAAAAAGGCAATGAATATGAAATTAATTGATTGGATAATTGAGTTTCTTTTAAATTAGTAAAGCATGATTTAAAAATGAGAAATTTTATCTCTACAAAATCAGTTCAAACTGTAAACCTTATCTCCTCCATAATTATAGAGATTTATTTAAAATGGTAACTATCTCCCTAATAATTACTTAGAGTGATTAACTCTATGGTTAGTGGTGGATATACACCATGTTTGATAAACATAGAAGAAGTGATGTTTTAACTGCATAATTGGGATTTATTGATGAAAGATTTGTGGTCTTCTAACATTGTTTTGGTGTCTTAGTATAGGGTGAAGAAAAAACTGTAAATGATAGCAATTTTGGAGCTCAAGGCATGACAAAATCTTGCATCAAAGGTGCTAGGAGCTGCTAGAAGCTATTGCAACAACACTAATAATTTGATGTCCCAGCATTAAACAGCAGCAAGCAAGATTGTTTCAGTGGCAGAGGTGGTTCAGCAGCACCAAAATTTCATGCCGCAACATTGAGCAAGTGAGGAAATAGGGCAACAAACATGGGGCAACACATAAAAAGATTAAAACACACACAGAGAGAAAAACAGCGTATAAAAGACGGAGAAAAAAATGGCAACATGTAAGAACAAAGAGAAGCATGCAAACTGGAGATAGGGGAAAAAGAAGAGAGCAACGGCTGTGGGGAGAAAAAAAAAATAAGAAGCATGAGATCTTTTTCTAATTCTCTTTTTCTTTTTCTTGGATTGAGCATGAATTTTAGTTTCTTTATTGGTTTTGTTTCAAGGATGTTATTAGAAACTGATTTTGTTTCAAAGATGTTATTAGACTAGATTTTTTTATCTTCTTAAGTGATTGTGAATCCTGGATAATGTTTTAATGAGTGTTTACTTGAACCCCAAACTATTTATTGAATTTATTGTTTGATTTGTTTTTGTGCTTTATTGTTGGGACTCTTGGTCAGAGTTGATTTCTTAATGTGAATTTACCTTTGAAAAAAGAGGTTTGTGTTAGAAGAAATATGCAACACTACAAGAAAACATAAATAAGGCAACCAAGTTTTGTAATGACTTAAAAATATCATTGCAAAATATCTCTAATTTGTAACAACTTTTTATTTATCATTACCAACTATATACTCTTTATTTTTTACGTAACAAAATTATTTTCTAGTTACAAATAATGCACATTTCATAGAAAAAATAGTTGTTGTTACCAAATTATTAGTACCTTACACCGTGACTTTTTTGTTTGTCGTTAGAAAATATGCAATTTTAATTTTTCCTAACAAATAATAATATAAAAAAATTAAGCCAAAATATAACAAAAAGTTAAATGGAGCAAAGATTTTGGGACAGAGAGTGTAGTACCTTACACCGTGACTTTAATGTTTGTTGAGATGATGTTCTATTGCAAAAAAAAAAAATGAATTTTTTTGTAGCAATGGGTATTTGTTGTTGCCAAATTATTGGCATTTTACACAACGGCATTTTTTTATTATTAGCAAGTAAAGAAGTTAATTTTTTAATATAATGAAATTATTTTTTGGTTATAAAATATGCACATTTTGTAATGACAAACATTTTTTGTTGTGAAATTACAAATATTTTACCCAATAGTATTTAACTGTGGTTATAAAATATAATTAATTTTCAACCATTAATCTGCGACTTCAGATATCTAATGGTAGAACTATACATTGGAGATGATGATAACAGATTCAGATCTTAATATTGAAGTGGAACTAAAAAGTAATTATGCAAGCAACTTTATTGCCCAAAATCTTCGTAAGGCTCTTAATCTTTAAAAACCAACCAAAGCAACTAGCCCATATAAAACTATCCCACTAATAATGTTACAATCAATTTTTTTATTGTCAAGATTCGGTTATATAACCACTCCACCCATGAATAATTTAGCTTAGCACATCTACTACTAATCCATAATAAGGAAATATTCTAAATTTCTAAGGAAACCTACACATTTGGATTCTTATAATCCTTGAAAATTGAGTTTGCTTATTCTATTCCACAGTGACAATATCGTTACAAATGAACAGCCTCCCAAACTTTGCCCTGTTGTTTGTTTAATTCAATAGCTGGGTTCTCTGTCAATATATCCAATAAACTTAAAATCCTTCAGTATTGGATAAGCAAGAAATTGTCATTCCATATTAGAAGGGTTAAATAAATTCACCTTGAAAAGAGGGAATTTGTTAGTGGATAATTTTATCTACAATAAATTGATAAACAGTCTAGGTGAATGGTGAACAAACTCAAAGTGAATTTCAGGAAGATTAATTGCTGTAGAAAAGCTTTTTACCTATAGTTATTTGAATAATTGTTTAAGTGGTTTTTGGAGATAGTTTCCTTTAGAATTTAGTTAGTAATAGTCAATAGTTGAAATTAGTTAACTGTGTTGATCATTTGTTATTTCTTATTTAATTCAAGTATTTAATTTTCTTTATTCTTATTTTTACAATTCTCAACTAGTTTAATTTCTTTTAACACTTGATCCCTTTGAACACGACTATGTCTCATCAATTTTACAACTCATTCGACAACCATATTCTTGTTGTTTGTGCAATAATGGTGGACGGTACAACATCTCCTATTTTTTTGTCTTTGCTCTAAAGCATAGGCTTCTACTTTCTGTTTTTTTGTCATGTTTTCCATGTTTGCTTTATAGACCTTTAATATCAGGCCACCTTCGGCAAAAATTATAAAGGAAAACAGTCATTACCATTATTTTTAATTTAATTTAATTTTTAATTAAACAACCTAAGACAAGCGCTTTGATTTAATTTAACAATTGCATTAAAAATTAAAGAGATCAATGAAACTAAATAACATAAATACAAGCAGCTACATTTAATTTAGTTAAATGTTCTCCCTAAGACCTAATGATTTCTGACACAGCAAATCACTAAACCTCAGTTGCTTCACAGATTAAATAAACCAAGCAATTGCGGATTTGATTTCTAACCTAGTAGTAGATTGAAATCGAATAACAACTAGTATGCCTTCTAGCATATAAACAAAATAATTATGAAATTAATCATAGAAGAATATCCAATACTCAAAATATTAATTGAACGAATAAAAACAACTTTGATCTCACAATACTGAAGAATTTAGGATTTCAGTCTCCTTCAACTAAGAATAAAGAAAAACACTAAAAGGAAAAGAAAACAAACAAGAGACAAAGAGAGTTGGCGAAGAGGGGGGGAAGCTCCCTGCTGCAGCTGCTTCTTTATTCTAATATATCTAACCTAGTGTGCTAAATTCATAAACTCTCCCTAAACTTTCTATGTTTTTACAAAATTACCCCACATCAATAAAAAGATTCAAACTAACTAGAAGGTTTTAAAGTTGTGAACCAAGCAATGCTCTAGAACAGCAGCAGTAACTTCAAGCTGAAATTTGACCTTGATGCAGCCATTTTCACTCAAAACTCAAAGCATGAAAGTTTCAGAGCTCTTTCTTAGCTTTGAAACAACACCTGAATCACAAAAAAGGGATATCTACAGCCAAATATATGCCCAAAATACTGCAACTGCTTCCGAACTAGCGATGACGGGCAAATCGCGATTTTGAAGCTAAATTTGACCCCCTTAACGTACAAAATGGCTTTTATTATCTGCATATTATTTGTAGCTCCAGATATTAGCTTTCCAATGAATAAAAAATCACTCAATTCTGATCTCTGTAGCTCAAGATATGATTTTTCTACCGGAATATCACCAATCTGTCAAAATCCTGAAAGAACACAACCAAATTAAAACTTATAAAATGGCAAATTAAATCCACTCTTAATCAATTGAGTCCAGATATGATGTAAGCTATAAAACATATTCAAATATATCTTTAAGGTTCAAAACAGATTAAAAAGTACTAAATACGAAAAAAATAAATATAATAAATGTAAGCTCATCACATGGCTTCACACGTGTTATGAAAAGCTTTAGTGAATGAGATTAAAGACCATTATCATATGTATGTATCTTACTTCGAACAATTTTCAACCATGTGAGGCAAGTCACCCACTCATATCCTTGACGCATACCTATGGGGCTGTTAAGGAAAAGTTAAGCTTAATGAACTCTAAAAACTAAAGGTAAGGCCAAGAGTTCAATTAGGATTTCTAATAAGCTTAATTGCTACTACCTCGAGATAGAAGAATGAATACTAAGAATCTTTTTACCGACAAAATCTAGAAAAAAAACAGTTGGTTTAGGTAGATAATTGTATCTTAGTTATGTATATACAGCAATCCATGTGAATAGCAACTCAATAGCGTGTGTACGTGTTTGGACTAGTACGTTTATGTTTGTTTGTCTGGTAGTTGTATGATCCATAATTTTAATAGTTTAGCATTTTATTTCTCTTCTTTCTATTGACTAGTAACTGCACACATGCATTGGACGTAAATCAAAATATTAAATTATATTTTACTTAAATAACTATAGTTCTGATCATCTTTTTCAAAATAAATAGTGGTAATAATGATTTTACCTTTTTTAGTTTAGATATGTTTCTTATTATTTTTATTTTTCTATTTTTTATAGTTTTTATTATAATATTTCATCATAACTATCTTCATTTGCATAATCCATAATAATATATTACTCACTATATTTGATTTCTATTTATTATAAATAATAATAATAATGACAACAACAACAATAATACAAGGTAGAATATGATATAAGTAATACTGGCTGTAAAGATGATAGAGTTTTTTTTATTTGTGATGGTAGAGTACATATAAAAATTTCTTTCTTGTATATTTAATATCTTATTTAAAATGTCAAAATTTCTCTTCTCAGTGTAAAATTTAAGATTGATAGTATGCAATCTGTTAAGAAAATATCTTAATTTAATGGATTTAAAGTTATTATGTATTAAGAAATTTTATTAAAACTTAGGTAAGTAAATTTTATCTTAGTTTTTATATTTTAAATTTAAAAAAAACCTAATGATTAAACTAAAGATCTTATATTAGTTGGCTTAAAAAATTAAATAGAGTTACTATCAATGTATTAGCATAACTTTGACTTTTTAAAGAAATATAAGCTAAATTTTTAATAAAGTTTTTTAGGTTCTGTTAAAATTATAAAAAAAATAAAAACATATGCTAAGTTCACATGTTTTTTTTAATAGCAAAACCAACTTTATTACTCAAAATAGTATACAACAATAATACAGGACCCAAGCAAAATGCTGGACTTCAAAGCCAATGCACTTAGTCCATATACATACTAACGCATCAACCTAATTCTAGATAGAAAAGAGAAGATTAATACCTAGTTCGTTTTAACTTAAGTCAATTGACTTAAAAAAAAGCTTATTTTTATTCTTACGTATTTTTTTCCTCGAAATAATTTTAATTACAAGCTAATACTATGTGGTTGCAATAATGAATTGAAATTACAATTTTGTTATCTTACTAAATTTTTATGAATTTTTCTAGTTTAAGGCATTAAAAAAGAAAAATTCATAACAATTTAATAAGATCATGAAAATTTACTTTAAAATAGATTATTGCATATACATAATATTGGCTTTCAAATGAAATTAGTTTTAGGCAAAAAAGATGTAAAAGTAAAATTAAGTTAATTAACTTAAGTTAAAATGAATTGGCCCTAAATCTCCACTCTAAAATACTACACTTTACTTTCTTGTGTCTGCCCATTACCCAAAGAAAGTAAGAAAAACTTATCATACAAGATTTTAGAAGCAGAAAATTATTTTCCATTATATACCAACTCATTTCTATTCTTCCAAATTGTCCAAGCCACCATAGCTAGTGTCCTCCAATATCCTTGCTTGTTCATTCCGAAATTGCAGGTTTGGTATTGTCCTCAACATATCCAGCAAAGTTGTCTTCGCATGAATGTCCATCTACCACCAATAGAAAACCAAGTCCCCAGGGTCGGACCTACGTAGGGGCGGCCCTCCCGAAAATTTTGAAAAAAATTTAAATATAGGTACTTAATTGGTTAATTCAAGAGAAATTAGGGGCTAGAAATGTATTTTTCCCCCCGGAAATATTGAAAGAACATGAAGATGGGGGGGCAGTAAGGTAGGCGCTAAATAAAACAGTGACCAAATGAGTAATTATTCCCTCTAGGTTTAAACATATATTCTAACATGGCCCAAATGCACTATTAGTCCTTCAAATTTTTCAACCTGTATGAGTTACACTCTCATCTTTGAATTAGTACGAATTACTCCCAATCTCCAGCTTTACCTCGCGACGATGCCGTCCCTCTCCTTCGGGTTTAGTCGACTCTCCTCCGGGCTCGCCCCCCCAAACCGAAAATCCTAGTTCCGCCACTCCAAGTCCCATGCTTTTCTAGCTTCCCTGCAGTTGACCAAGACATGATTGATTTCATCAGGACTACTTCCACACTTCAAACAGCTTCCGTCAGCTATCTGGACTCCATGACGAAGCAAATTTGTCCTTGTCGGTAACTTGTTTTGTAAAGCTCGCCACACAAACACATTAACCTTCTTCGGTACTAAAGGGGACCAACACTTATTCCCTCCTCGATTGCTTACTCGCAGCAACTGATTGTCCAGCAACATACTCACGTGCTTTACTGAGTAAGGGCCATTATTGTATATTTTCCAGCAGCATATATCTTCTTTATTAGCGTATTTAGCACCATCTCCACAAACCTGCAATAATTCTTTTAACTGACTCACTTTCCTGCCAAACAAACCACCCCTTCTCCATGTCCATGCTCACTTACCGCCCAATCCCTTTTCACTCACAGTACCATTATTTTGTATTTCCAGACTAAACAATCTTAGAAACCTATCCATAAAACACCTATTGCCTATACAAATATCTTTCCCAAACCTAACTCCCGTGCCCCTTCCTAACCTCCACCTACATGCATTTGTAAAATGGTTCCCACTTCTCAATATCATAACCAGCCTTAATTATGCATTTGTAAAATACTAACCCTTTTTTACCAGCTACTCTTTCCAAACTCAACCATCTCTCCTCACCATATACACTAACTATTACCCTTTTCCACAATGAACCTTCTTCCTTTCTAAGCCTCAACCACCATTTCCTGATTAAAGACAGATTTTTTCTCTTTAGATTACCCACACTCAAATCCCCCTCCTCTTTTGAACTTAGCACACCTTATTCCACGCTATCCAAGCCACCTTCCTACCTTCCTAACCCCCCCCCCCCAAAATTGTACCTCAAACACTCAAGAGTTCTGATCACACCTTCCAGGGCTCAAAACCAAGAAGACAAATAGAGGCAAATTAGAAAGGGCAGATTTAAGCATGGTTAATCTCCCACCAATCGATAACATTCTCACCTTCTAATTGCTTAGCCTTGTTATGAACTTTTCCACCACTATCTTCCAAGCATGAATTCTTTTCATATTTAATCTAATCGGAAGACCCAAATATTTAAACGACAACTTTTCAACTTCGCATCCCAATATTTTTTGCAGCCTCTTCTACTTTTTCACAAGCCACACCAATACTAATCATTCTACTTTGGGCCATATTGACTTTCAAACCAGATATTAGTTTAAAGCATTTCAATACCCTCTTCAAGTTCTGAAGATTCTATTCAGTCCATGCTCCCATAAATAATGTATCATCTGTATAATGGAGATGAGTTAAAACTACCACAGCATTTCCAACTTTTAAACCTTTAATCAGATTTTTTTCTTTTACCTCTAACATCATAATTTTTAAGTCTTCTACGGTAATGAGAAAGAGAAATGGGGATAATGGATCCCCTTGATGGACACCCTTCTCGATTTAGAATTCTAGTGTCGAACTTCCATTCTCTAAGACTAATACCGTTGCTTATGATAAACAAGACCACATCCACTTTCTCCATTTTTCACCAAAACCCAACTTTCCCATAGCATCATCCAAAAATTTCCAGTTTAAGCAATCATATGCCTTTTCAAAATCAGCTTTAAACAAGAATGCTTGCTGCCTCTTCTTCT
This sequence comes from Aquilaria sinensis, assembly GCA_005392925.1. Taxonomy (NCBI): domain Eukaryota; kingdom Viridiplantae; phylum Streptophyta; class Magnoliopsida; order Malvales; family Thymelaeaceae; genus Aquilaria; species Aquilaria sinensis. The sequence continues at coordinate 34,755 of SMDT01003271.1, forward strand.
TGACAAAGTCAATAACCTTATTTGCAACTAGGATTCCATCCAAAATTTGCCTTCATTTTAGAAAGGCAGTTTGTGCTTCTCCAATAATATTGTGGATCACCTTCTTCAACCTCTCCACAAGAGTTTTAGATACAATCTTATACTGACAACCCACTAAACATATAGGTCTATAATCTCTTAGTTCAAATGGGCTGTTGATTTTTAGGACCAAGGTAATAAGTGAAGCATTATCCCCCTTTTCAAATCTACCACCATTCTGCAAATCTTTGGCATGATTAATCACATCGTCCTTCAACGATTCCCAGTATTTTTTAATAAAACTGAAAGTGAACCCATCCGGCCTTGGTGCATTAGATCCTTCACAGCTCCACACTACCCGTTTAATCTCTTCTTCTAAAAAAGATTCCTCCAACCACTCTAAAGCTCCAATAGATAATTTTATAAGTTTGCTACTGTTTAATTTAGGTATAACACAGAGCTCCTCCATTCATAACTTCTCTCTTAATGTGATGGGGTTCCTTATACCACAATCCACTAACTAACATTCAAAGCATTTTTCCTACTCCTTCCTCTTACATCTGCATGAAAATATATGGGATTTTCCCCTCTTTCAAATGCCCATTTAACTCTTGATTTTTGCTTTTTCATGCTCTCTCTGGTTTACAATTTGTTCGACAACCGATTAGCACAATTCAATCTTTGCTGAATTTCAGCTTCATTCAAACAACGATCTTCAGCAGATTGATCCCACTGTTCCAATTCAACTTGTAACTCTTCAATCTGTTTATTACAGCTGCCAAATTCTTGCCGACTCCACTCTTTCAACACCTTCTTTAATTCTTTCAATTTTTCCATGAAAAAAAATTCAGACCTTCCTTCAATCCTGCATTCCTCTAGTGGCAGAACATAGTAGGAGCAGGGGGTGCTGCTGCCCCCTTGAAAATTTTGAAAATTTTTAAATATGGGTATTTAATTGGTTAATTCAAGAGAAATTATGAACTGGATATGCATTCGCCTCCCCCCCCAAAATTATAGAAGAATATAAAGATGGGGGCATTGAGGTACGCACAAAAGAAAGTAGTGACCAAATGAGTAATTATTCCGTTTAACCATACTCTAACACGACTTAAATGCATGATTGGTCCTCCAACTTTTCCAACTCATACGAGTTGCTCCCTAACCTCTGAATTAGAACGACTTACTCACAATCTCCAACTTTGCCTCAGTGCGATGCAGTCCCTCTCCTCCGGCCTCCATCAACTCTCCTTCGGGTTCGACCCCCCCCCTCCCCCCGGGGAACCAAAAATCTTGGTTCTGCCACTGCTTTCCTCTCATGTCCTTTTAACAACCTTGCAGGAATCCCCATGCTCTATCCATGCCTCAAATAAATGAAATGGTACCAAACAAAAATCAGCATACAATTGTTTTAAGAGCACAGAGCAATGATATGAAATCCTCCTTTTTGGCGCCACCAACATTGACTGTGGCCTGTATTGCCAAAAAAAAAAATTCAGACACCAATGTTCTGTCAATTTTGCTCATTATTGAGCCATCGTTTTTTATACCAAGTAAACCTCCTGCCACCAATTTGAATTTCAACCACCCCCATCTGTTGAATAAATCCAATGAAGCTATTAGCCCCTCTCTCTATGAAGTCACATCCCTTCCTTTCTTCCTTACACCTGACGGCATTATAGTCCCCAACACAAATCCAAATGCCATCATCATACAACACTCTGAAATCCAACAACTAGTTCCAAAGAGCCTCCTTGTGACTTTGTTCATGTGGACGATAAATATTTACCAATATCACTTAATCAGAACACCCCTCCCAATCACCCACCACTCCAACAAACCTATTTTCTCTGAAGCTGACATTTTTCTAGAACATAAAAGGATCCCATATAGTTACAACTTACAACTCCACCAGACTTGCCTAAAGAACGTGATTGCTCAGCATCTCACATCGACGACCCCCAAAGGGACGAAATTATGTCTCTAGAGATCACCTCCTTTTTTGTTTCCTGCAGAGCCAAGTGTTGATCTTATACTTCAAAACCAAATCTCTTATCATCATTCTTTTTTCACTCTTCCCAACTTCTCTAGCATTTAAAGACATGAACTTCAATGTCAACAAAATTTCCACCCTTCTCAATAAAAAAACTCATCAGCTGATAACTTCCTCTCAATATAGCCGCCCTCCAGTTTCCTAAATTTGATTGATGAGCCCTTCATCGTCGCAATCCGCTGACACCAATTAATTTCGCCACATCCCTCATTTCTTCTGCTTCTTTATTTCCTGAGATCGCCCCCGAATATGCCTCAGCTGCATGCTTTTTCTTCACCACATTTTCAATGTCTCCGTAAAAAATTGATTTGCCTGCCACTTTGCTTGTCTTCGAATCGTCCATCTCAGAGATTTTCGATCGTCTTGCTTCCCTTGGCTTCCCTTTATCAGCCACTCAAGCCACTGCAGTAACCATTCATCTCCTTCCTCCAACATTACATCTACTGCTTCTTTTGAGACACAGGTTCCAATCCCATTACTGTCACGTAGCCCCAAGATCGCCTTAATTATTTCGGCTTGCTAAAGATCACCAACTACACTTCTTTCAGGCCAGTGGAGTTAACCCATCTATGCTTCTAGCTCGATTCCAGCCCCTACTTCACGTCTCTGCACTCGAGATCCTTCATTCCTTCCTCTATCCACTCTACCGTTAACCACCTCACTATATTTTCTTCCATCTATAATAGCTTCGTTCCAGACTCCATTTTTTACTGCATTCTGCCTCGTTACTTCTAATTTAGATCCACTTTTTTCATTCAAGCGTTGGTACCGAGCCACATTCACCCTCAATTTGTACAAGCCAATCCAAATTGTGTTTAACTCCGATTGTAGCTTCATCACATTCTCTACGTACCTTCAAGAACCTTACAAAACCAAAGCAACACCTCATCTTCGTCTTCGTTTTTGCCAAATACACATCAATCACCACCCCAAACCTTCGAAACACTAGCCAAAGCTCGGAGCTGCCCCAATTCTTCGGGAAATTCATGAAGAAGAATGTTGTTGTGAGTTGTTCCACCTTGCCCAACTGTCCTTTTAAGCCTCTGCCCCCATCCCTCTTCCCCCTCGCGACACCCCTTCCGCTCTCTATCTCTCTCTCTCTTCGTCTAATATCTTAGTAAGCTAGATTTTTTTTCCAGGTGTTGAATGCAAATTAAGTTCACATGTAGGACATTCAATAATAATCGTAAGTAAAAATAAGTTTCTTTCAATAAGTATATGATATAAATATGAGACAGGATGTCAAAGTATTGACTTGGTAAGTAAATATTAAGCTTTTGTTCTAAAGACATGTAATTATAAGTAAATTATACATTACTAAAAAAACCTGATTACCTGAGTCTTAATTTTTAATAAAAAATACACTCACCCCAAGATTTCAAATCTACACTTCCTATCTATTTTTGAGTTGAGTCAATGTGATTATTCCAAAGATCAAGGCCAGGTCTTGTATAGCTTTTTTTTTAATCTTTTTTTGTAATTAACGTTTAACTATTGATTTAGAAATTATACTCACATCACTGAGGTTAGAAAATTTACTCTTACCCATTGTTCTTATAATATAGTTAGTCAACAATGGGAAAATAAGCCTCTTATAATATAATAAATACTTAGAACCTGAAAGAAAAGTTGATGACTTATAATTTAAGGTTTAGTCACTTTATATCTTTGCACTTTTTATTTTATATAGATATAAATATAGATATATGTAGAAATTAAGTCGCGCTTTTAGTTTCTGACAACAATATTTAAAGTTTAAAACATATATAAATTGATAAACATCATGTTTTAGGTATGTTTAATAGTCATATAAATCAAATAAATGTTTGTTACAAAATTTTAAGCAAATTTAGTTTTTCACGGATTTTTTTCCTATTTTTTCCATTTTGACCCAATACATATAGTACATGTTGTGAATTTTTTTTATTCTACTGAAACTTATTATATGCCCTAATAATCCTTCAACTTCTTTATTTATTATATAATCCTCTATTTGGTCATAACTTACAATCAAAATCTAAAAATAAGTAATTTAATTATAAATTTTGAACATGTAAACCTCCAAACTACTCTTCTTATTATACTTAATATCAAATAAAATGAAAACTTGCAATCAAAAAATAAAATTAATAACTTCATCACTTAACAACTCTAAAACCACTTCTCGACTATGGGCTTTTATTATCAAATATAATATTCAAACAAAAATTACTTCTTTTTTTTGTAAATAGCTTGTGAGATTGGATTGGATTTAAAAAAAATTAAAAATGAAAATAATATTCTAATATTATTTGTGTCACAAATATTAAAAGGGATGGCCATGTGGAAATAATAATTTTTATAATTTTTCCAATATTTTAAAACATTATAAAATGTTAAAAAAAAATTGCTGCTAAAAGTCTCATTATAATATAAGCAACTAATTGTAATGGCCAAAAAATTTTTTCATAAAGTTTTCCTAATGACCTTTGCGAAAATGATAATATTTTATTTTTTATAATAGGTGCTTGAGTCATACTTGAATTACATTATTGCTCTAAGATGAACTAGATATGTATGGATTTATATAATATATATATTCATCCAAGTTGGGGAAAAAACCTAATTGACAAAAAATTTTATATTCAAATACATTATTTATAGTAGAACAAACTTAGGAAACTTTAAGTTATATAAAATATTTATTGCACTTGAAATAATTATTTGATAGTAACATAGAACCAAGGACAACATATTAGTCCCCTTTTGGATAAAATCTATTAACTTAGAGTAACTGTGACCATATAATATCAACTTTTTAAATTTATTTTAAACTGTCTTATAATTTCTCTCTTAGAAGTTTAAACCATGAAATAATTTTTTTACAATTAAATAAACTCTTGCATTATTAATTTTTCCATATATGAAATAGTTATTGTGTACAATATATATATTTATTTTGTAACAATTTTTAATTTAGTTAATAAATTGAATATACTGGGACAAATTAAAATGTTTTTAATTATTTTAGATGAAAAAATAAGAGACAAAAAGTTTAGGATGAAATTTAGCGTAGATAAATCATAGATATTAAAGGAGATTAATTTTTCTAGTAAATTATTGGTTATATATTTTGATAGTATGTTTTACCTAAGCTAAAAAGAAAAAAAATTGAAGATTATATTTATGGGAATTTTTTATGGGGGCACCGTACATCTAATTTTTTTGTTTCATCTTGAATGTATGTAATCATGAAATAGACAAATAAAAACCATGAATGTACTTTAAAGTGTTAATAAAATATTTCATTGAAGTTAAAGGGTGATGAATTTGATAATGTAACGCCCCAAATTTTATAAATCTTAATTTAGGAAAATATCAAAATTGCCCAGAGTTATTAATTAAAAATGATTTAAGAAATATAAGGTAAAACATTTTCGTTTAATCTATTTTCTAAATAATAAAAGTATTAAATGAAATCAGAGTAAGTAAGTGACAATCCCCCAGGAAAACTAATATACGGATAATGTACCAATTTAAACAAACCATATGTCTCTTTAGAAATCAAATAACACAAAGTTGAAATCTAGTCCCAGCCAGTTTTACTTGTGAGGGGCTACAGCGTACCCTCACTCAGTCTGCTCCATATCTTAAATCTCATTATATGGTTTCAGTGTTCTCTGTCTCCTCATAGTACTCATCTAAGAAAACATGTTAGAATGAGGGGTGACCGCAACTTGCTCAGTAAGGGGGAAGTATCAGACCATCACTTGGGTCCTAATATTCCCACAACAAACAACAATGAATAATAAACTTTAAGTTATAGCAATTTAATTAAAGAACAATTTCATACAACATCATAACAACAATATCAAAGTCCTACTAGCATACTTGAACTACCATGCATATTCATTATTCCTTTTACTGATTAAATTATATCTTATTGATCAATCATTTAATCCAATACTTAAATGTCGTCGGACGAACCTAGGCTGGTGAGTGTGTACATCACCCACTTTCAGGATAACTCTTAGGCAGTGCCACTAGGGATGCCACCAAGCTAGAGCCTCTTGGGATACCTACGCCGAGGTAGAGCCTCTCGTGATACTAGCCATAAGCATGGTCTCTCGCCAGCTATGGTTTAACAGTGCACAAATCATATCTCCATACTCCGTGTCAATATCGGGTCATGACTAGGGACGGTCCGCTGCCACCCTAACATGCCTTTCAGGTTTGAATTGTCTGTTCCGAACCTTTTGTCTAAATTTACGGCTTGTTAGGTCATGTAGATATGGTTTGTCACCAACCTTGCATACCTCGTGCTTTATCTTACTCCTCAAATCTTTTACTTAATGCAACCTTGTGTATGACAAACATCAATCATATGCAACAACCAATTAATACAAGACTGTAGCTCATTTTATTTAGCCATTTTTAGTTGAGTGCCATGATTCTAATGCATTCTATTTCTTTTATATTGTTATCTTAGCTTAGTGTTCCATGATAACATGACAATCAAAGATATCTTTTTAAGTGTATTTATGATATATGTTCATCTCCTCTCTCATTAATTCTTTCTAAGTTTGACATTTAGCATTTACGCTCCTAATCTTTTATCTACCGGCTTATAGTAATTTATTATGGCCTTAACATGCCACTAATGGTTGCTTTCAACCTCATCATGTTGCTAGCGAGCTTGTCAGCCCTAAACATGGTACAAGCGGTGTTTGTCTCACCAGCCATAAACATGATGCTAACAGGTTTATTCAAGCGGTCCTAACATACTTCTAATTTAATTCTTGTTACAAACGGTCCTAGTATGATACTAGCACCAAACATACATTATATATCATATCATTACAACCATGCAACCAACCAACCAAAATTACATCTCATTGGAAAAGAACTAAAATAAATTAAAATAAAATTCTAGGAAAACTAATTAATTACCCTACCCATGTTTTCCATGCACTTAAAGATTTTATTTAACCCAATTGTTTACTTAAAATTTATTATTTAGGTTGATGCTTATTTTGGGTTTAAGAGGGCCCATGAGAACTAACCCGATCTTCCCCCTTACCTAGTATGGAAAAACACGGCGAATTGGGGTGATTTCTTAGAACGGTCCTACAAAATTTTAATATGGTAGAAAATTAGAAAAATATACTAAAAATTGAAAATTTCCTAAATGGTACTTGGAAGGTTCATGTTCTTGGCATCTAGGCCAAAATTTTACCTAGTGAGCAAACAGGGTCTCGGGGTGTCTCCAGTGGCCTCGTCCCTAGTCGGGTTCGTGTTAGGAGCCTTCTTGATATTGATCCTAAAAATTACAGCGGCCACTCACTAAGTTATATGCTCATTTAATGGCTGTAAAAACTGATCTTGGAAGCAAAAATTTTTTATTTTGGTTACCGATGTATTTTTGGGATCTCTGGTTCTCCGGGAGTCCAAAAAAGCACCAAACCTTCAAGTAAGGATTTTCTAACCCTTTGTAACAACATGGAAAGCAATGATAAGATAATTGTTAGGGCTGTACGATTTGAAATTGGCAGCCAAAAGAATTTTAAAAATGCTACAGTGGCTTACTGGGGTTTAGGAGCAAGTATGGACCTGATTGCACCAGAAACGAGTGCAAAAACCCAAAACTTGGATTAACAATGATCTACCAAAAATTTACAGAAAAAATATAAGGCCTTTAGGTGCTGGAAGAAAAGAACAAAAATTAAAAGAGTAATACCAAAGAATTTTGGCTCATGCTAATCAAATCAGGATCGTCGGTACTCGTACGATCAGTTTTGTTGTCCGGATGTGGTTTCTCTTCAACTTAAAGAACCTAGAAAATAATAGGAAATTAAACAACATTAAAAATTTCTTGGATGATGGAGAAATAAAGCCTAAAAGGCTAGACTTACACCGATTCGACAAAGAGCACGATCACAACAGTAACGAAACAAAGAGTGCAAGGATAGTCCTTTGGTGTGATGCCTTCTACTCCACTCCAGTGTGCGAAGATCAGGGACAATGGAGGATTTATGGTGCTTTGTAATTGAAATAAAGAAAGGGAAGAACAAAATATGGCCAAAGTTAGGAGAAAGTTAAAAGTAAATTGGAGAAGGGCGACCATAGGGAGGATATTATTTTTCTTGTGGTGGCTTAGTCGGCGGCTATAGGAGAATTGGTTGTTACGAAATGAAAGGGGCAGCAGAGATGTTCAAAAGTTTTAATTGTTGAAGACAATTGGACTTGAATCTTGGTTGACACGAGTAAAGGAAAAAGGAATAAGGCTGATTGGGCAACATTAATGTAATGTAAGGTAAGTATGATAGATATAATTTAGGAAAAGAAATCAAATTGAATTAGAAAGAATTTCTTGGAGGCCATGCAACTGTAGGTTTATTATATATATATATGGTTTTTTATAGTGATTAGGGTTAGTTGGGAAATTATTCCATGCACCAAAAGTATGAACTTGGTCTAAACCGTGCACGCGTATAGGTTAAATTTTTGGAAACCTAAGCAAATGAATTTAGAATCAAGTGGGACAAATTTCTTTTGACTCATTTTTTTTTAGAGTAATCCAATGGTGCTATCATATTTTCGATTCGATGCTCGGTTGGAAATGAAAAAAAATGCCCTTAGCTTAAAGAAAATGACTTTGAGCTTCCGGCATGAAATTTGACTTAATGGCCACTAAAGGAATTTCTAAGGATCAAGATTCTTAAGTTTACATTGATTTTTTTCTCAATTGAAAAGTTAAATTACAAAAATACCCTTGAGGGCAAGATGGAAATTTTTAATTTAGGGTAATTTGGTAATTTTATTTTCCTTAATTTCTAAGGTTATTACAGATAAAATCTTGTGTTTAGGGTATTGTTTAATAATAATATGAAATAAAGGAGAGGTTTTTTGTAAAATTAAACTTTAAGACATCAATGATGGATAAAAATGTAATTTGATAGTTTAGTGGAAAACTTTAAACCTTAAAAAAGGCTAATATCTAACATGTAAAAAAGATCATTTTGCAACAGGCAAATGCATTGGGTTGTTGAATAGTGTGGATCAGCTTTTCTAATGGTCTTGCATTGTAAAGTGTAATAGATTAAAATATGATGTCTTAAATGAAAAATAATTGAAAGGTGAATGTGTTCTGAAGAATTTGGCCATTGTTCAAAATTTCTTTTTTAACTTGAATAAAATATAGTACCGTATATTATTTCAACTAACAAATAATGATGTATTTAATAGTAGTTTTTGTTTTTTATATCTATTATGTGCTTCTTTTTTATTTATCTACTTATGCCCATGATGTTTTTTCTTTGATAAATTTATTGAAAATTTTTCAAATTTTCAAATATAGTACTATTTGATATTTTTATTTAATTAATCAAAAATTTGACATATGTCAAACATTTCAAAGAGCAAAAGAATTTATAATTTCAAGGTAAGGGAAAAAATTTAGGTGAACCATGATAAAGTGTTTACTTAAAAAAAACTTTATTGCCGCAACATTGGAGTTTTAGTCATCAAATGTGAGTTTAACGTAAAAATTGTATGCAGTATTTGATTTTGTAATTTAGAATCAAGTGCAGGCAAGTATATATTAAAAAATAAAATTTAATGATAACATAAGTGTCTTTTTTAATGTTCTAATGCTAATATAACTTCAATTAAATATATAACGGCCAAATTTAGTTTCATTAAAAAATAAAATAACCTATATTATAAAAGTTAAAAAGTAGTTCAATATTTATGCATATTTATACTTTTTATATATTAAGAATATTGTTGCTCTAGCTTAAATTGAGATTATCATACTTTGGTAATTGATGGAAATTTTTTTGGTGCTATTACTTGTTGGTTATGACTACAGTAGACTACTACAATGGATGTCATGAACGTGAAGGTGAGATTGAAGTCGAGGTTTCAGAAGTTTTTTCTGTAAACTAATATCTCGTGAGTCGTGACACTTTTTGGAACACCATAGCCTGTAAAGGCATCCTGCACCATAAGATATCATCTCAATAAAGACAAAAAACTGACCTAAGGAGTACCAATAAATAAATAAATATCCGACATTTTATTTTAACCCCAACCTAAAATCTATAGTTCGTCATTTATTTTCATCTCGAAGAAAATGAAATTGCTTAATATCTTTTAATAATTGGGAAAATGGAAAAGGGTCCCCTACTGTTTGATCTAATCTACACTTTATACCTCTATTTTTAAACACTTGCACTTTACCCTCAGTTTCCTCTATAGTGACTGATAACAACTTTTAAAACACTAAATTAAAGTGTCTAATAAGCATGTTGCAATAATTTTAAGATTTTTTTATTTTTTTCATAGCTAATCGACTTTTAAAATTACTGATATGCATTTACAGAAAAAAAAATCTATTTACAAAATGGAAATATTGATAATTTAAAATGTCTATTAGCTATAGAAAAATATTGGAGAGACCAAAATTAGTAGAAGATGATTATCATATAATTTAAATTACAGTTTCAAAAATTATTATCAGACAGTATAAAAGATAGAGGTAAACTGTAGGTTAGGGTAAAACTCAGGGGATAATTGTAACTTTCCCTTAATAATTTCAAAATAAATGACACTTCAATTTCAGGTAATGCTAATAGCATATCAGCTACTCATAGTAAATTTGAAGTTGTGAACATTTCCTTGCTAAACCTACTAAAACACTCTTTCTCATGAAATATCATTGGTATAAAATTTATTTACATTTTTAATAGAAAAAAAAATAAAATCATGAACATGACCTGGTGAAATTTGTTGGGTGTTTGTTGGCGCCAAATTTATGAAGAACGAAGCAAGTTCCAATAGAATGAAGTTTTATGTTTTCTTTTGCAGAAGATCATCATGCTTCAATCCTTTGAATGCCATGAAATGAAAATTCATCTTCTTTTCGAGTAGAGCATTATTGGCGATGGCAGGATGAGGATGGGGACTCGAACCTAAACTTTTCTTGGCCCGGGCAGCAAGTGTTACTGAATCAGTCGTAGGAGAAAAATGATCAATATTGGAATATTGGTTGGAAAACGGATTAGTCTCGTCAGATTTGGGTGAATATTACGCCTTGATTACTTGTAGAAAATTGACTAATTTTTCCAGACTCTTTTTTTGGAAAATGGGAAAATAAAAGAAAACGTATTTAGTTGAGTAACTTTCATTTTCATTCTTCTAGGGAAACTGTTTTTCCATTTTATTATGAACTAGAAAACACCTCTTTTTGAGTTTCCATTTTCCTAATTGGTTTTCTGTTTCGTGTAAAGCTCATCCGCGCTCAACGTTTAATTTAGGGTCTATATAAAATCATTTTGAATTTTGATTTTTTTTATAAATAGAAACAAGAAACAGACTATGGAAGGAAAGAAGCTGCTAAGTTGTGAGCGAGAGAAACAAACTGACAAGGAATGATGACTAGCAAATAGTGATCAAACTTCTCTATTGCACCAATAACTTTTACAAGTAGACTTACCAACTGAGGATCTAACACCTTATTATCCGGATAGCTACAAGAGTTTGAGATAGTAATATATACTAGAGAAAATAGGCAAGCTTTTAGAGATTAAATCCAAAAGAGTGGCTAGCATTTTGAACAGGGACATAATATAAACCGGTATGGATGTTAATGTCGATTGAATCAAAGTAAGCCTACCAGCATTGTTCAGCAAGTTCCATTTCCAATTGTCTAGATGAGACTTGATTTTATCAACCAAGAAATTGAAAGTCACCATTTTTTATAAGTCCTGACATAGAGGCACCCCTAAGTGCTGAAGAATGTCTGCATTGGTTTAAAAAGGGAACATGTTGCAATACTCTTGTTGTAAAAAATCTGAAACATTCTTATCAAAACACTACTCCGATTTTCAAAAATTAACATCTTGGCCCATTGCCTTGTTATAAAGTTCCAATGTACATCTCAAGTTCTAAATGGACTATTTTGAAGGGTGGAAGAAGATGAGGCAATCATTTGCAAAAACTAAATGATTAACAGTAGGACCCGATCAGCTTGCTTTAAGGCCCACCAAAGCTCCAATTTGCTTAAGATGAGATAAGTAGCTTTAGAAAGCCTCAACATATAGGATAAATAAATAAAGTGACAGTGGATAGCCCTAATGGATACTAGCCTTTGGACATAACCAATATATTGTACAACCATTAACCAGGACTAAATACAAGACAGTCGATATACATTGGTGTATGATGTGGATCCATTGACGAGGAAAGCTCATAGCTGATAAGACTTTCAACACGAATGACCATTGAAGGGTATTATAACCTTTCCTGATGTCAAACTTAATTGCCTTTTTATGACCTCACGGGCCACTTCACAAGTTGGTCCTTTTGATAGTGTGACCGATTTTCATGTGCAATGATAACGATATGTTGAATACTTCTTTATGGGATAAATGCATTCTGAAAATCTAAAACCAAGGAAGGAAGTAAAGGCTTGAGTCTGTTTACCAAAGCTTTGGCAATTACTTTGTACAATGTGGTGTAAAGGCTAATCAGACTAAAACCCTCCACCATTTGAGGGTCTTGAATTTTGGAAATAAGGGTTATGAAGGTGAGATTAATTTGCCAAAGTAAGTAGCCTTAACTCAAAAAGGAAAAGGCCACCTCAGATATAGAATCACTCATAATATGCCAATATTTTTTAAAGACAATGGGTGACAAACCATCAGCCCCTAGAAACTTAAAATTACCTTGATAAAAAATAGCATGATTAGTTTCCTCCTTGAAAAGAGGAATTAGAAGATTTTGACATTGTTGGCCTATCAATTTCTTCGATTGTGTGGAGTAAAGAATGTTTTTGGCATTCTCACAAAGGAATTGGTGAACAGAAAAGAGATTAAGATAATAAGATCTAATATGATTTCTGATTTCTTTCTCTAAATAGATCCAAAAATCTTGATTCATTCTAAGAGCTGAAATCCCGGATTTAAAATGTCTATATGTTATGGCCAAATGGAAAATTTTGGTGTTCTTATTGGCCAAAGCTAACCATGATATTCTAGATTTCTAAGCCTATAAATATTACTCATCTGCTAACAGAGAGATACCTTGATTCCCCAGATGAGTAATTTGGGCATGATTAGCTAAGATATCAAGGCCGCGCTACTTTTCAAAAAGTTGTTGTTCCACCAAATGGATCTTTTGTCTTAAGTTGCTTATTGAAGAATTATTCCATTGTCTCAACTGTGTACCAGCTAAGCAAACTGATGAGCGACCTAAAACATCTTGGAAACAACCAAACATATTTTCTGCAAAAACATTTTCAAAAACTATTTATATAAAATGAAAACTAAAAATAGAAAATGAAAGGGGAGGTCTACATCCAAACCTCACCTTAGGATGTTTGTGTTAATGGAGTGGTTGCAATTTCTAAATAAAGTTCAAATTTGGTAAGTTAGGAGATTTTTAAATTTTGAGTAGACTTAGGTTAAAATTTAATTGAGTTTTATTTAGCAGTATTAATGATCCTTATTTGAATAATTTGGAATAGGAGAAATGCAAAAGTTTTTCAAGATGTCAATTTTAATTCTGTGGAGGTTTTCGATGCCATTTAGTTCAAATATTTCATATAGTTATCCAAAAGATGTCAAATTTTCATTTTCTCATGATTTGAAAGGTGCCATATGTGATAGCTCTCCTAGTTAATGACAGGTTTTAACCAAGTAAGTAATTTTTTTTTTAGTTTATTTAAGTGTTTTAAATTAAGTACCTCAAGTTAGCACCTTGTTAAGCAAGAAAGACAAGCTTAGCTAAGTAGGTGAGTTCCTAAATGTGGTTTGGCACCTAAAAGTCAAAAAAGGGGGCAAAATAGTAATTTTGACCCAAGTGAAAAGCATGACTATAATTTTGATGAAATTAGGGGCATGTAATAAATTTGGCCTAGTTAAGTCAAGACCATTAATAATTCTAGCTATTAGAACCGTCTTTGAAGGAAAAGAGTAAAAGGTTTCACTAAGTGTTTAATTGAGCCATTTATGTCTTAAGTGGCTTAAGTGTCTAAGAGGCCAAGTGTAAGAGGCTCTTGGGCATCCTTTAAGACAAAGGAAAGATGGTTTTGGGTGAGTGTTTGGTGACCAAAGTAAAACAAATGAGAACTTGAGGGTCAAGGAACAAGGAAATAAGAAGCATTCTTTAGTGGGGGAGTTAGGATATTTTTGGGTAAGTTGACTTCCTTTACCATTTGCTTTCTTTCCTAAAATTCCTAGCTTACTCTCCCCACCAAGAATTTCTGCTCCAAGGCTCCCCAATTCTAAAAATTCCCATTGAATTTGAAGGCCCCAAGGTGATTACAAGAATCCTCAAGCTCCATTTTGGTGTTATTGCTTTAATCTAGCTCTTTGATGCTTGTTTTGGACTTGAAACCTTAGGTAAGCTTCTTGGTTTTATTTGGGCTGGTTCTAAGTTGTTCCTATAGCTAGGCAGGGTCTTGATTTGAGGTTTTTAGTGCCAGATCACATTGGTTTTAGGATTGGAACTCAAGAGAGCTTGGTTGAGATAAAGTGAGCATGTGCTTCGATTCTTGCTTCATCACTGAGTTTGAGGTAAGGGTTCAAGTCAATCTATCTTAAATAATGCATAGAAAGGTAGTGTTATGTATGGGAATGAACTAGAAACAAGACCCATGTGAATTGGGCTCGGGATGAGAAAGTTTGCCCAAGTTTCATGCAAGTTTGCATGCTGTCGCGCAATGCTGTAAATGCATTGGTAGACATCATAATTTCCCGAGCTTCAATGGCTTTGGTGATGCGTCACCAATGTATTAGTCTTTCAAGCTTGGGGCATCCTAAGAATGTCTCAAACTCTCAGTTATCATCCCTAGTCTAAATTAAGACATCCCATAGCCTTGGTTGGGTCTTAGACTCATTCCTAAGTTAAGAATTATGCATTATTTAAGAGGTAGCTAAGTAGTGTAGTTAAGTTAGAGTTAAGTAGAGATGCTAAGGTCTAAAAGTGCTTACGTTGTCAAGTAGGCACTAAGGGGGATTAAGTCGGTTTCCGAGGCTACATTGGCCTAAAAGAAAAAGGTCTCAAACCTAAGAGAATTGAATAAGAAACCTAAGAAAATCCCAACCGAACCATATGGTTTGGAAAGTGAGCCATTAAGGAGCTCTAAGCCAAAATCTAAGAGTTTGACTAGTTAAACCACATAAGATGGCTACCCTGTACAATAAATTAAGGGTAAGGCGGGTAAGTTTGAGAGGAGGTGACGACTTACTTTAGGACTTATAAGTGGGATTTAAGGGAGGTAAAGTATTTGGGGCACGAGGGCCAGTGACTTAAATACCTCCGCCATTTGGGCTCACGGCAAGTATAAGGCACTTAGTGTGCAAAAAGTTCCAAGAATTGTGTGAATTACATATCATGCATTCATGCATTGCATATTTTACATGCTGTTGTCTTGAGTTGCTTGTTGGTTGGCTACGTGATTGTTTGTTTGTCATGATTGCATACTGGTTTACTGCTACCTTCTTTGCAAGTACCCCAAGGAACCCTTACTAAGTTCATTCATGTACTCACTCCCTTAAGTTTGTTGTGCAGGTTCTAACATCGGGTCTAACAACTAGTGGATAGTTATGGGCTAAGCTTTCTCTTTTTGCAGGTATTCTTTCTCTGGAATCCTTGCGATTCTAAGTTTACTTGTGGACTAAGCTACGTACTCACTAAGTTCTATGCCTTTACAGTGTAGAGGCTAAATGGTGTACAAGGACTAAGGAATGGCTTGCACTTGGAGCTTTGATAGCTCAAAGGTGGGGCTCAAGTAAAAGATCTTAGTTAGGTTTTTGTCTCATGTATATAGTACCTTGTGTACTATGGTTTGCCTCTATTAGGATACATTGTCATGTAAAACCATTGAGTTAGTTTTGGGTGCATGTTAGTGATGTTAAATGTGCACAGACTATTACTTGAAGCCGCAGTAACTAGCATTTTACTGTCTTGGCATGATTTAAGCATGTTTTAAATGAAATGCTCGAGCAATGTTTTTAATAAATAGTTTACTTATTCGTTTGCATTGCCAGGACAAAAGCACGCATATCTTTTGCAAGGTAGGCTAAGAAACTAGTTGCACGTAAATTGTTTTAATTTATACTGACGAGTAATAGTTAGCCAATATTAACTAAGTAGGATTCATAGTCCCTAAGGGCCTACAAGCCAAGAAATTTGGGGCACTAGGACCCCGTTCTGTGACAATTTGGTATTAGAGCGGGTCAATGGTCTTAGTAGAGGCAATAAGTGAACTAAGATCTAAGTGTTCCTTATGCTAAGTGTGGTTAGTACTGCTTATGAGTTGCTCTGGGTGTGGTCTTTTGGCTTTGGTTGTAGGTATTATGGTAAATACTCGAGCAGGTGCTGCTGTCGAGGCTCAGGCTTTTGGTGTGGGAACTAGTGATCCCAATGGGGCAAACATGAGAGAAGTGGTTTCCTTGTTGAGGAGACTTAATGAGTTGATGGACTAGATGTTACATGGTATGGTTATTCTACTTGAGGAGCGTGCTCAACCTCCAAATCGGGGGGAGACCTTGGAGGACCCTAATGGGTTAAGGGCCGATGTGCACCAAGGCCCAATAGTGCACCAAGGTTAGGGGAGAAATCCCCTACCCCAAGGGCAAGTGCAAGGTCAAGAATAAGTAAATGAGTGTGTTCAAGTGGACTCCGAAAAGGATAGTGAGGAAGAATATGAGGAGGATATCCATACACGAAGGAGAAGAATGAGACCTATTATTCCGGATCATATGGGGCTTGTTTCGTTATGTTGAGATATCAACACTCCAAAGTTCAATGGTGTAGGAGATCCCGATATGGCAAAAGGATGGTTGTATTAGATTAATGAAATCTTTAAGAACATGAAGTTAGATGACAAAGCCAAGATGGATTTGGTGCCTTTCTTCTTGGAAGGCAAGGCTCCCTTGTGGTGAAAAGATGTCATGGAGAGACTTAACTCTTACAATGAAGGTAGACTCGGGCAAAGGCATAAAGAACTTGATTGGACCAAATTTGAGAAAGAATTCTGACTTGAATTCAATAGTGAGGCGGCCCAAGGTCAAAAGAGGATTGAATTTGATGAGTAGATTCAAGGAAGGTCGACGGTCCATGAGTATGAAAGAAAGTTTAGTTCTCTTTTTTGGTATGCTCCTGACTTGGCCGGAAAGGATGAACTTAAGGCAAAAAAGTTCATTCGTGGACTTAAGGTGGAATTAAGGAGTTTCTTGACGGTGATTAGAGTTCGAACCTATCATGAGGCCGTTCAAAACGTGTTAGCGTTGGAGAAGGAGTTGATGGAGGCAAAACCGAAGGATAAGGCCATTGAGCCTAGGGTCCTGGTGCAGTCAAGGTTGGCGAACAAGAGGCCTAACTCGGGAGGAGACCAAGGTCCCTCTAAGAAAGTCAAGAAGGTGGGGAAGGGCCGTTGTCCTAAGTGTCAGAGGTTTCATGGTAACAAACCTTACACTCTTGGGACCGATCTCTGTAATTACTGCTGCCAACCTAGACATTGGACTAAATAGTGTCCAAGGCTTGGGCCAGACAAAGGTTAAGGAAGACCCGGAGCCTTAGGAGTTGGAAATGCATCTGCCAGAGTCCCTGTGCAATCACGAGTCTTTGCTTTGACGGGCCAGGCACCAAGAGAGCCTATGGCTGTGCAAGGTAAATTTAATGTTCAAGATAGTAGTATTAGGATTCTGTTTGATACTGGTGCTACTATTTCTGTCATTTCCTTGAGCATGGTTGTTAAGTTTGAACTACAGAGATCTTTGATAGACGAGATGAGGTTTATTAAGACTGTTGGGAGAAATATTGTTTTCACCAATGAAATGGGGTATCCTTTGGAATTAGGAGGTCATAGGTTTTTTTGTGACCTTTGGGTTTTTACTGCGATCCCTTATGATGTTTTTTTTAGAATGGATTGGTTAAGTAGGTATAAGGCCCAGATTGACTGTGCAGGTTGTAAAGTCACTATAAGGCCTAGATCGACTGTGCAGGTTGTAAAGTCACCCTTGAGGATGCCTCGGGGGTAAGTGTGATGTGCACGGGCAGTTTGGCAAGTAGTGCTAAGAGTTTGCACCTCAAGTTGATGGAGTCCATTCCTATTGCGAGTGAGGAAGTAACTTACTCGCTAAATGGGGTTGTAGTCGAGGAGCAACTCAGGGAAATTCCAATAGCCAATCTATTTCCAGAAGTTTTTCCTGTAGACCTCCTAGGATTACCTCCAAGTAGGGAGATTGAATTCTCCATACCCTTACAACATAGGGCCGGACCAATTTCCATACCCCCATATAGGATGTCAGCACTAAAATGGATGAGCTGAAAAAGTAATTAGAAGAACTGCTTAAGAAGGGCTTCATAAGGCCAAGTGTTTCCCCCGTGGGGTGCTCCAATGTTATTTGTAAAGAAAACGGATGAAACCTTACGGTTGTGCATATATTATAGGAAACTGAATGCAGTGATGGTAAAGAACAAATAACCACTGCCCAGAATTGATGACTTATTTGATAGGTTAAGAGCGGCAAAGGTCTTTTCAAAAATAGACCTAAGGTCTGGATATTTCCAAATAAGAGCAAGGGATGAAGATATCCTAAAAACTGCATTCAGGGCTATGTATGGGCATTATGAGTATACAGCTATGCCATTTGGAGTGACTAATGCTCCGACAATTTTCATGGATGCCATGTATCGGATTTTTAGGCCCTACCTAAATCAGTTTGTTGATGTGTTCATTGATGATATATTGGTGTACTCTCAGACTCCCCACGAATATGAAGAACATTTAAAGATAGCTTTGCAAGTGCTTAAGGATAACCAATATTATGCAAAACTATCTAAGTGCCAATTTTGGGCAAGTGAAATTCCTTTCCTTGGACATATCATAAATGCTCGAGGGTTAAATGTAAACCCAGAAAAGGTAAAGGCGATGGTGGAATGGAAATGCCTAGCAACTGTAACTAAAATTCGAAGTTTCTTAGGTTTGGTGGGCTATTACCGAAGGTTTATTGAGAAATTTTCTATGATAGCTTCGTCATTGACTGCCTTGACAAAGAAGGAACGGAAGTTCATCTGGACTTCTGAGTGTGAGGAAAGTTTCCAGCAACTTAAGAAGAGGTTAATTTCTGATCCCATCTTAATCTTACCAGATCCGCATGAGACTTTTGTGGTGTACACCGATGCATCTGGGACAGGATTAGGATGTGTGTTAATGTAGGACAAGCAAGTGATTGCATATGGAGCTAGGTAGTTAAGGCCTAACAAGTTGAACTACCTGGTGCATGATCTTGAGGTAGCGGCAGTTGTGTTTGCCTTAAAGCTTTGGAGACACTACCTTATGGGAAGGTCCTTTAAGATATTTAAGGACCATAAAAGTTTGAAGTATTTATTCACCCAAAAGGACCTTAACATGAGGCAGAGAAGATGGATCGAGTATATCAAGGATTATGATTGATAGCCGAAGGGCTTTCGCCTCTCCCAGTACGTACTTCCCGCCGAAGTTGTGTTCGGGAAGCCTGGTGTAGCCCGAAAAGAAGCACTGTCATTGACCTAGGCAGGAGCGAAGTCGAGCGCCACAAAGTCAGGACTTCGGCTAATACGCCAGGAAATCCAAAGGTATTGCTGGCTCCTTCGGGTGACCAAACGGATTGTCTTCAGGACAAAGGCCTAGCCCTTACAAGTAGGAGAGAATCCTTTGAAGGTAGAACCGCCTAACTAAAGGACTCCCCGAACTACGAGCATAACTCCTGAAGAAGGGCATCCATACCAAATGACAACCTCGCCCAGAGGACTTCGGGAGTACGGCATCAGCATTTAAGGAGCCTCTGACATGTCGCCCACAGACGTTACATGCCGCCCCGAATGGCGGTCTGACACGCCGACGCCGTCCAGGTCTTGTCACGACCTGTCTCGGTTCAAGGCTCAAGGAGCCTGCCACCGGCTACTTGTCCCCTATGCCCAGAAACTCAAAAAACATCCGACCGAACATGTGTCGTCATCTGAATAAGCTGGGCACTCCTATAAATACCAGGGAACAGACCCTAGCAAAGGGTTCAACTCCTCCTCCTTGAGAAAACACAAGCAGGCAATGCCACTAAACTTCCTAGTGCTCCCCCTCTTTCACCTCTCCGGACATTGACTAGGGCGTCGGAGGCTCCTCCCCGGAAAAACACCCTGGGGACCTCCTAACCCTATTTTTTGAGTATTTTCAGGCACACCCCCCTGGGAAATTTGAGCTCCAGACGTTCTCCCCCTCAGGAAGTCTCTCCCGGAGTCACAATGTCTTCCGACGAAGATGTCGCTGGGCATCATTTGGTGCCGTCTGTGGGAAACCACCCTCAGGTCGCCATCGTTGAGACTCGGCGTTCCAAGGACAAGGGACTCCCGAGGTCCCCGTCCGCGTCTGAAGTTCAACCGGCTATTGAGCAAACCATTCCAGGGACTTCTTTGCCGGAGGAGGAGCGTCCTCTTGTCATCACCATGAGTTTTCTGTGCGACTTTCAATGGTCTGTTGTGGCTGAAATGACGTAACAAATAGACCGAAGGTGGCCGCAACCAGCTCAGGCCCAAAGGCCTCCCTCACCAGTACGCCCTCTGGAGAAAAGCCCCAAGCCAACCTACCACAGTTCGGGAAGTGGGGAACCCCGTGAAGAGTCTTCGACAGAAAACATGCCCCTCGGGGCACGACTTGTGGGACAAGCAGGGTCTAAGTGACCTAAAGTCCCATACCAAAGGAACTCATCACCCAAGGTGAAGTCTCCATCCCCTCAGCGTCGAAGTCACTCCCCGAAGAGGCATAGGCAATCTCCTTGCAACGAAGCCTACAAGCACCAAGAGGAAAAGCCTAGCGCCACGCTCCTTTTAGAGAAGATATTGGCAAGGTTGGACAGGGTGGAAAAATAGGTAGCCCGTAAGCCCGTCTAGGCCAGGCTATCTAGGACCTTTTGTGGGGATGAGTCCCCATTCACCCGAGCTGTAGTCGAAGCAGCCATGCCAGGTGACTTTCAAGTACCTCAGCTGGAAACGTACGATGGCTAAACTGATCCACAGGCTCATCTAACCAAGTATAGACTCAGCATGATGATGCACGGTGCCGACGATGCCACATTGTGCAAATGTTTTAAGGTCACCCTCACAGGACCAGCAACAGCCTGGTACAATTCATTAGCTCCAGGAACCATCGCAGAGTTTCAGGAGTTATCTACGGCCTTCACGCAACAATTCATTGGAAGTCGGCCGACGACGAAGATGCCCGTCTATATGTTCGACATAGTGCAAAGAAGTGGAGAAACCATCCGCGACTATGTCAAAAGGTTTAACAGAGAAGCTTTGAGTGTCCCAGACTTTCGGCCCGAAATACACATCCTCGCGATGACACGGGGCCTTCGGAGGGATTCACAGCTATTTTACGAATTCTCCAAAGACCCTCCGGACACACTTGGCGAGTTCTACCGAAGGGCCGAACAGCACATGACGGCCGAAGAGCTGAGAATGGGTGGACCGAAGTCCGATCACAACCGGGCCGAAGGATCCGCCCAGCAAAGCTGATATCCAGCCGAACAGGCAGAACGACCTCGGAGAATGCAGGGAAGGAAACTCCCAACCTTCACACCCCTGAACACCACAAGGACCAACATCCTCATGACAATGGAAAGACAAGGGACCCAAATTTAGTGGCCAAGGGCCATGACCGCTGATAACAAAAAGAACATAAAGAAGTTCTGCCAGTTCCACCGCGACCACTGCCATGACACCGAAGACTGCTTCCAACTGAAGAAGTACATAGAGTCACTGATCAAACTAGGTCAACTTCGGCGTTATCTACGAATGCCTTCCCTAAAAGGGAAAAGAGAGGAAGAAGGAAAGGCAGATGACGAGGATTACGACTCCGATAGAAGGAGGAACCGAAGTCCAAAGAGGCGTCCTCCACCTCCGGCAGGGATAATATAAACAATCACGACGGGACTTCCACCCTCGGAAAGAAAGAAGAAGGCCAGAGAAATAGCAGTCATGGAATATCAGAGTCCAACAAAGAAGCTGGCCCGAAAGGATGGTTCCGCCGTCATATTTCCCCATGACGACCCACTGTTGGTCATGGCAAGGATAGGAAACTGGGACGTAAAGAGAGTGTTACTTGACGATGGATCAAATGCCGACATCCTATTTTCGTATTTGCTGCCGAGGTTGGGCATATCCCGCAGCAACCTCAAGCCTGTCACCTCGCCTACCTTCAAGGTGGGACCATCCGAGCTACCCGTCCTCGGATAGATCGATCTTCCCCTAATGATGAAAGGGACTTCGGTAGACTGGACTGTTGAGTTATTTGCCTCAACAATGACAAGGTTCATCCTCATGGATGTCCCTTCGTCATACAACGCCATCCTTGGAAAACAGACACAGGGAAATCTGCACATTCGCCCTGATGTGAAATACTTAACTGTCACTTTCGTCGCCAAGGATGAAGACGCGGAAATCTTCATCGATCAGAGCGAAGTAAGGAAGGTGTTCGTCGAGGCACGAAAAGCTCCAGCAAACAACTTCATACAAATGATGTAGGCAAAGGCACCAAAGAAGGGCGAGGCAGAAGATCCCGCAAAGGTGGAAATAGAAGAAGTGGAGCTTGTCCCAGGCCAAAATACCCGAATAGGGAAAAACTTGGCCGAAGGTGACAAGAAAAAACTTGTATCTTTTCTGCTGGCAAATAAAGATCTATTTGCCTACTCGCCGAAAGATATGCCAGGGGTAAGCCATGGCGTAGTACAGCATAGCCTTAAAGTAAGTCCGGAGGCAAAACTTGTCCGACAAAAGAAACGGAGCATCTCGGTCCATAAAAGTAACTTTGTCAAAACTGAAGTCCAGCGCTTGTTAGACGCCGGTGTCGTCAGGGAGGTCAAATACCCCGAATGGTTAAGCAACGTGGTAATTGCCACAAGAGAAGGATGCAGTAAGCTCAGAATGTGCATCGACTTCAGGAACTTGAACGATGCTTGCCCTAAAGACTCATACCCTCTCCCACCGATAGACCAATTGGTAGACTCAACTGCCAAATACGGGCTCCTAAGTTTCCTAGACGCCTTCAGTGGGTACCATCAGATAAGGATGGACCCCGAAGATGAGGAGAAAACCTCCTTCATCACTGAGGGGGGAACGTACTGTTACGTCAGGATGCCCTTCGGCCTCAAAAATGCAGGAGCCACCTACCAGAGGTTGATGAGCAAGGTCTTTAGTGATCAAATAGGGAGAAATATGGAAGTCTATGTCGACGACATGATAGTTAAGAGCAAGCTACCTAGTGACCACGTTGTGGATCTAAAGGAAACTTTCCAATAGCTCAAAACCATCAGGATCCGCCTTAACCTCGAAAAATGTATCTTCGGAGTGACCTCGGGAAAGTTTCTTGCGTACATGGTATCAGAAAGAGGCATTGATGCTAACCCAGAAAAAATTAAGACTCTGCTCGGATTCCGAACTCCCGCCACAATAAAAGATGTGCAGAGGCTCACTGGAAGGATAACCTCTCTTAGTAGGTTTATTTCCAAATATGGAGATCGGTGTCAAGCGTTCTTCAAAGTCCTGACTAAGGCAACAAAAAAGGAGAACAACCTTGGAAATGATGATCATCCTTGGAATGAAGACTGCCAAAAGGCCTGGGAAGAACTCAAAATCTACTTAGCTAGTCTGCCCACTCTACGACAACCTCGCGAGGGAGAGCCCCTCGTGTTATACCTCACCGTCACAGAAAAAGCTGTGAGCTCAGTCTTTGTGAAAGAAGAGGGGCCGAAGCAATGGCCGGTCTATTATGTAAGCAAGTCCCTACACGGTGCCGAAGTCAGGTATCCCTTGCTGCAGAAAGCTATATTTGCTCTGGTACTAGCAGGAAGAAGGCTACGACCATACTTTCAGGCTCACCCTATCATCGTCCGAAGTAGTCTACCACTACGGGATGTCATGAGGAAAGTTGATCATTCTGGAAGGCTTTCCAAGTGGTGTATAGAGCTTGGCAAACATGACATCACTTATGAACCTCGGAAAGCCATAAAAGCTCAAGCACTGGCAGACTTCATCGCCAAAGTACCCACCACCGAGGATAGCCATCCGGATCCTGGTGAAGGTGAGCCCAAATGGACTTTGTATGTTGACGGAGCCTCAGGGTCTGAACACCAGGGAGCTGGGGTAATTATTAAAGGTCCCGAAGGCCTAGAAGTATTGAAGGCTATCAAGTTCGGCTTTACCGTCACCAACAATATGTCAGAGTATGAAGCCCTCATAGCAGGATTGCGCCTAGCCAGAAAAATTGGCATAAGAAACTTGAAAGCCCACAGCGATTCTCAGTTGGTAGTTCGGAAAACGGCAGGAGACTACGGGGCAAAGGACCCAACCTTGGCAAAATACCATGAATTGGTATCAAAACTCATCCGAGAGTTCGACACCGTACGAATCAAAAACATACCTCGACGAGATAATGCCGAGGCAGATTGCTTGGCAAAATCAAAAACATGCACCGAGGTGCTAAACCACATGAGCATCACAGTGCTGAGCATAGCAACTTCAGGAAAAGGCTGGAAAGACCCGATAAAAAGATATCTCGTAGACAATATGCTCCCCGAAGACCCCAGTGAAGCTGCAAAAGTGCGAAGACGCTCCTGTCGATTCTTCCTAATTAGCGAAGAATTATATCGGCAGGGATATACAAATCCACTACAAAGGTGTGTTGGCGAAGAGGATACTGAAATGATCCTCGAAGAAGTACACGAAGACGCTTGTGGTTCGCACATCGGAACCGACGCCCTGGCAGCAGTAATACTTCGCCATGGATACTTTTGGCCTACCCTGAGAAAGGACGCTAGGCAGTTCGTCCAGAAATGCGGTAATTGCCAAAGTCACGCGAATATCCAGAGGACACCCTCGAAATTGGTAACCTCGGCTGACTATCCCTGGCCCTTCACAGTCTGGGGCATAGACCTCATTGGGCCGCTCCCAACAGTGCCTGGAGGTGTAAAGTTCTGCATGGTAGCAGTAGACTATTTCTCCAAATAGGTCGATGCAGAACCCCTGGCGACTATCTCGGCAAAAGAGGTGCAGAAGTTCGTATGGAAGAACATTGTATGCAGATTCGGCATACCAAGGGTACTAGTAGCTGATAATGGGTCCCAGTTTATAGACAAGGGATTCTAGGAATTTATCAGTAACCTCGGAACGAAAATGCACTTCGCCCCAGTAGCTCAGCCCAAAGCAATGGGCAGGTAGAAGTATCTAATAGGACCATAAAAGATGGTCTGAAAAAGAGACTGGGGGAAGCAAAAGGGAAATGGCTAGGAGAGCTCCAAAGCTTGTTATGGGGTTACCGAACAACACCCCGAAGAGCCACAGGGGAGACACCTTTTTCACTTGTTTTCGGTATAGAGGCTATCATCCCAATCGAGGTAGTACGGCCATCAGTACGAGTGCAAGTGTTTGATGAAAGGGGAAATGACCTCGGCATGAAGACTAAGCTCGACCTCGTCGGTGAACACAGAGAAATAGCTAAGCTGAGAAGAAAAGCTTTTCAGCAAAGAGTGGCCGCGGCCATAAACTTACGGGCCAGACCAAAGGGAATCAAGAAAGGAGACCTCGTTCTCCAAAAGGCTGAATTTGCACCCCGAAGGCCATCCCATGGGGTACTTCGCGCAAATTGGGAAGGACCTTACCTAGTACTTGCCGAAGTGCGAAAAGGGGTGTACAAGCTCGGCGATCCCGAAGGCGTAGAATTGAAAAATACTTGGCATTCAGACGCCTTGAAAAAGTTCTATGCTTAGGATTTCGATGGGAAAATGGTATTGTACAAATTAGAAAAAATATTCTAAGTACAAAAGTTTCTCAGAAAAGTTCCTAAGCATAAATTGTACAAGTCAGAATTCCGTGAAGGTGATCGCCGAAACGAGCGCGGATATGATTTTCTGAAGTCTCTTGAGCGAACGTATTCGGGACAATGGGAAATGAAAAATCTCACAAAAAGACTTAGCCAAATTTTCTAAAAAGAAAAGTCTTTCTTGAAATGAAATTGCTTACAGAGAAGAAGTAGTGCCAGAGAAAGAAGTAAAAAAAAGAAGGAAAAGAAGGCAAAGGACCCTAGAACAAGCTAAGGAATCTCGGCGTCCCGGGAGCCACCAGCTCCTGCGTCCTTTTGCACCACCTTTGGCGCCGGGAAAGAAGAAGGCAAGTTCAAGTGCTCAATCTTGGACCAAGACCACCGAGGCCCCTCGGGAATGTTTAGGGCCTCTAAGAAAGAGAGGTCAAGATCTGGGAACCTTTGAAGAACTTGATGCCGAGCGAGGCAAAACCCGTCCTGGAAACCAACCTTGGTCATCTGGTCGGATTTATCCTTCTCAACCCCGAGGTCCTCAAGGTCCTTCTTCAGATCTGTGACCTCCTTCTTCAGTGCCTTCATCTTCTTCTTCTTCGGCTCTTTCTTCAAAGAATCAACCTCGGCTTGGAGCGCAGCCTTCTCAGCAAGCGTCTTTGCCAGGAGAACCTCAGCCTCTGACTTCTCCTTTTGATGCGCCTCGTTCGCCGAAATCAGCTCCGCCACCTGGGAGCCGAGGTCAGAAATCTTCTGGGAGGAATCCTTCAAAAGTTCTTCTTTTTCTTTCAGGAATTCCTCCCAAACGGTAGCAACCTCCCTCTCTGTAGCTTGAGCCAGCTGCGTGTTCTTGGCAACCAATTTCGAGCACGTGGCCTTAGTTTTTTCTATGACCTCTAAGGCCGAGGCTCAGAACGCCGTCTGCCTCGCCACCCGAACTCTAAGGAAACCAGCGTACCCCAGCAGCTGCAAAGAAATAAATGCAAAGTCAATATGGCAAAGAGAGAGCCAAACCCTTAGAAGGAATCAAAACGAAAAAAGAAAGGCGCGAAGCATACCTGGGTAGCGTGCTCAAAGACTTTCGCGGCGAGGGTATCATCGCCCGGGTGAGCCTCCGC
Source organism: Aquilaria sinensis (assembly GCA_005392925.1). Classification (NCBI taxonomy): domain Eukaryota; kingdom Viridiplantae; phylum Streptophyta; class Magnoliopsida; order Malvales; family Thymelaeaceae; genus Aquilaria; species Aquilaria sinensis. Next base: position 61,771 of record SMDT01003271.1, read on the forward strand.
AATGGCCCTGAAGGAGGCCTCAGTAAGCATCCCCTTCGAGATCTCTTTGGCCATTTGCTGGCAGTCTTCGGAGTACAAATTCATATCCTCCATAAACGACCAGAAAGGCTCATTCGGGATCTTCCCCTTCGGGATACGGGCATCCCGAAGGGCTCGCTTCCGAGCGTGTTCGGCTGCCCAACCCGGAGTAAGCAACTCCCCTGCACGGCAAAACAAGAAGCTGGTCAAGACAAGTAAAATCTCAAAAAAGTAAAGGCGTCACAGTTTGTCTGAGAAAGTGAACTTGGTGGCACCTCGGTGATGTCATCGTCGGAGTCCGAGGCCTCATCGGTAGAAACCCCTTTGCCTTTGCTTTTACACCACTCCTCGGCAGAAGGAGCCTCCACCAGGGCACCCAGAGGAGCAGGCAACGAACTAGGACTCCGAGGAGGGACGTCGACAGCAACCTCGGGCGGCGAAGCGGCGGCAGCTTCGGGCTCTTCGCTTACCTCCTAAAGAACTTCCTGCAGAGGAGGATGAACAGTTTTCCTTGCTCGTTTACTCAGGGAAGGACAAGCCCCACTCGCTTTTCACCTTCGGGAGGCGGCCTTCTTTGTTTGCTTGCCCTTTTCGACTTGACCAGTGAAAAGGGACTTGTAAAAAGCAGCAATGTCGTCCCCCATCTCTGGAAAAGAAAGAAGACATCAGCGTGAGTCCAAGGTGAAAATTACAACAAAGGGATTCGGAGATAACTTACGCTCATAAAAAGTTTCATAAGTAACTTCCTCCCGAATGAGTTTCACCAACCAAGAATCCTTCCCGACGATGGCAGGAACCGGCATCCCGAGGTCTGTCTTGTGCTCCTTCACTACCCCTAACTCCCGAAAAACCTCTTCGGTCATTAGCTTCCAATTGATGGGGAAGGGGTAGAAAGAACGCAAAGGGAGCTCGGGACCCCAGTCGAAGACGGCGCGGATACGTCTATCGAAGTTCACAAATATGGGAGCCAACTCGGGAGTCAGCATTATCCTCGGATCTACGACGTCCATCTCCAGCCTCCCCCAAGCCCACTTGATCAGAACGTGCGACCAGGCCTCCTCCATCTTTAGAAAGAAAAACTTTTGTTGCCACCCTCGCCAGCTGTCCTTAGTGGCAAAGGTGAACATATACTTTTGCTCCCGGATCCCCGAGGTAGCATAAAGTAAAAGCCACCCTTCGAGACCACGAAGAGCTTATAGTACTGCATAAAAATAACGAAGTGGGGTTCTATTTTGAAAACGCCACACATACAGAGGAAGACGTTAAAATAGCAGTATGAGTTCGGTGGAAGTTGATTTACGGCAATGCCATGGAATTGGCAAAAGTCGCAAATCATCTTTGGAGGAGGGTACCGAAGTCCGGCCTTCAGCTGGGCCCGAAAAACGGTAACCTCGTCACCCCGGTTCGAAAAGCTAAATTGGTCCGAACGAGGCAACCTGGTAATGGCGTACGAGGAAAGGAAGAACTTGGTCTTCCATTTTTCTAATTTTTCAGCAGTGGTGCAGCAAGGGTGAGACAGAAGAGGTTGCCAGCTCTCGGGAATAGACATGTCGGCTGGAAAACGAGTTCGAAAAAAGGCAAAAACAACTTCGGGAAAAAAGCTTGAAAAACAAAAACTCGGGAGGTTAAAACCCACCAAAAGCTTTGCCAAAATCTGGGTTTGAAGACACCGCCGTGAAAGGTGGCAGGAAAAAACTCTGTCAACAGCACCGCCGCGAAAAGAAGGAGAAAACGCAAAAACAGTTGAAAGGCAGAAGAGAGCAAAAGTAGAAGCAAAAGAGGGGTTATGAAGGAACAAGAGTATATATAGGCCGAGGGAGGTAGGCGAACCGGCGTCATAAGTACCCCACGAAGGTGAACAGTCGCCGTAACTGATTACTGCGCGTGAAAAGACGCGCCTGTTGTATCCGATGCAGCCCTTGCCAATGACAAACGTGCCATGTGTTAGCAATCGCGCCAAAAGAGGAACACGCTTTCTAACACCCCTAAATCCTGGGCGCACCGCTCTAGACTGACACGCCTGGTTACGAGACGCGACGTTACACAGACCTGCAAAAAGAAAAAAAGTAGGTTACCTCGAAGACACCAAAGGACAGGCTATGGTCGAATAGCCTACGTCTTCGGACGAAAGGTTCGTCTTCGGCACAGGTACTACACTCAAGGCCCAAAGAGGCGCCCTCCGAAAGCTGACAAACCGAAGTTTCGACTTCGGCTTTTTCGAGGGGGACCTGTGATAGCCGAAGGGCTTTCGCCTCTCCCAGTACGTACTTCCCGCCGAAGTTGTGTTCGGGAAGCCTGGCGTAGCCCAAAAAGAAGCACTGTCATTGACCTCGGCAGGAGCGAAGTTGAGCGCCACGAAGTCAGGACTTCGGCTAATATGCCAGGAAATCCAAAGGTATTTGTGGCTCCTTCGGGGGACCAAACGGATCATCTTCGGGACAGAGGCCTAGCCCTTACAAGTAGGAGAGAATCCTCCAAAGGCAGAACCGCCGAACTAAAGGACTCCCCGAACTACGAGCATAACTCCTGAAGAAGGGCATCCATACCAAAGGACGACCTCGCCCAGAGGACTTCGGGAGTACGGCATGAGCATTTAAGGAGCCTCTAACATGTCACCCACAGACGTTACATGCCGCCCCGAACGGCGGTATGACATGCCGACGCCATCTAGGTCTTGTCACGACTTGTCTCGGTTCAAGGCTCAAGGAGCCTGCCACCGGCTACTTGTCCCCTACGCCCAGAAACTCAGAAAACATCTGACCGAACACGTGTCGTCATCTGAACGGGTTGGGCACTCCTATAAATACCAGGGAACAGACCCTGGCAAAGGGTTCAACTCCTCCTCCTTGAGAAAACACAAGCAGGCAAAGCCACTAAACTTCCTAGTGCTCCCCCTCTTTCACCTCTCCGGACATTGACTAGGGCGTCGGAGGCTCCTCCTCGGAAAAACACCCCGGGGACCTCCTAACCCTATTTTCTGAGTATTTTCAGGCACACTCCCTTGGGAAATTTGAGCTCCAGACGTTCTCCCCCTCAGGAAGTCTCTCCCGGAGTCACAATGTCTTCCGACAAAGATGCCGCCGGGCATCAATGATTGCGCAATAGATTATTGTTCTACTAAGGGCAATGTGGTTGCTTATGCCTTGAGCCGTAAGTATTCTGGGGTGATTCTCTCCAAGGATTAAGTGACACGTACCTCAAAGAATCCCATTGTAGAACAATTCACAGTTTTATTTGAAATATAGTGAGACTGGGAAATGGCTCAAGTCACGGTCCTTAAAATCCAGTTAGTGTGGCTGGCCAAGGTTAAGGAAGCTCAGAACAAGGACCCAAATTTGAAGAGAGTTTATGAGGAGAAAAGGCATGGTACTGTACTGAAGGAATTTTAGTACAAGGATGGGTGCCTTCACTATGGTAACCGACTCTATGTGCCAAGTGACTTAAGGCAACAGGTGTTGCAAGAGGCACAAATGAGTAAGCTCAACGTTCACCCTGGTGTGAATAAGATGTACCATAACCTTAGTACTCATTTCTAGTGGCCAAAGTTTAAGAGGGACATATATAAATATGTGTCTAACTGCCTTACCTGTCAAATGGTGAAGGCAGAGCAACAAAAACCATCAGGAATGTTGCAAAGTTTGACCCTCCCGGAAAAGAAGTAGGGATCCATCACCAAGGACTTTTGTGTTGGGTTACCCAACACAATAAGTCAGCATGATTCAGTTTGGGTGGTGGTGGATAGGTTGACAAAGTTTGCACACTTTATCCCCATCAAGATTACTTACACCATGGAGAAGTTGGCCCAGTTGTATATCCGATAACTGGTAAGACTCCATGGAATCCCCGATCAGATTGTATCTGATAGAGATCCCCGTTTTGTCTCAAGGTTTTGAAATGCCTTTCAAAAGGCTATGGGTTCGCTATGAACCTAAGTACTGCATGTCACCCTCAAACTGACGGGAAAACTTAGCGGGTGATCCAAATCATAGAAGATATGTTACGAAATTGTGTAATGGATTTTAAAGGGGATTGGGACTAGCATCTGCCCTTGATTGAGTTTGCTTATAATAATAGCTATCAAGAAGCTATTAAGATGACGCCCTATAAAGCTTTGTATGGGCGTAAGTGTGTGACGCCTCATTGTTGGGAAGATAAGGCTGATGAAGTAATTGTTGGTCCAGAAATCATTGTAGAGACCACGGCAAAGATTAAGTTGATCCAAGTATCAAGGCTACCTCAGACTAGCAAGCCAGGTATGCCAATGTGCGAAGGAAAGACTTAGAGTTTGAGATAGCAGACAAAGTACTCCTTAAAGCTTCCCTAATGAAATGTGTGGCCAAGTTTGACCAAAAGGGTAAGTTGGCTCTAAGATACATTGATCTTTTCAAAATCTTTGAAATGGTGGGACTGGGAAATGGCTCAAGTCACGGTCCTTAAAATCCAGTTAGCGTGGCTAGCCAAGGTTAAGGAAGCTCAGAACAAGGACCCAAATTTGAAGAGAGTTTATGAGGAGAAAAGGCATGGTACTGTACTGAAGGAATTTTAGTACAAGGATGGGTGCCTTCATTATGGTAACCGACTCTATGTGCCAAGTGACTTAAGGCAACAGGTGTTACAAGAGGCACATATGAGTAAGCTCAACGTTCACCCTGGTGTGAATAAGATGTACCATGACCTTAGGACTCATTTCTAGTGGCCAAAGTTTAAAAGGGACATATATGAATATGTGTCTAAGTGCCTCACCTGTCAAATGGTGAAAGCAGATCAACAAAAACCATCAGGAATGTTGCAAAGTTTGACCCTCCCAGAAAAGAAGTAGGGATCCATCACCAAGGACTTTTGTATTGGGTTACCCAACACAATAAGTCAGCATGATTCAGTTTGGGTGGTGGTGGATAGGTTGACAAAGTTTGCACACTTTATCCCCATCAAGATTACTTAAACCATGGAGAAGTTGGCCCAATTGTATATTCGATAAGTGGTAAGACTCCATGGAATCCCCGATCAGATTGTATCTGATAGAGATCCCCATTTTGTATCAAGGTTTTGAAATGCCTTTCAAAAGGCTATGGGTTCGCTATGAACCTAAGTACTGCATATCACACTCAAACTGACGGGAAACCTGAGCGGGTGATCCAAATCATAAAAGATATGTTACGAAATTGTGTAATGGATTTTAGAGGGGATTGGGACTAGCATCTGCCCTTGATTGAGTTTGCTTATAATAATAGCTATCAAGAAGCTATTAAGATGGCGCCCTATAAAGCTTTGTATGGGCGTAAGTGTGTGACGCCTCATTGTTGGGAAGATAAGGCTGATGAAGTAATTGTTGGTCCATAAATCATTGCCGAGACCACGGCAAAGATTAAGTTGATCCAAGGATCAAGGCTACCTCGGACCAGCAAGCCAGGTATGCCAATGTGCGAAGGAAAGACTTAGAGTTTGAGGTAGGAGACAAAGTACTCCTTAAAGTTTCCCTAATGAAATGTGTGGCCAAGTTTGGCCAAAAGGGTAACTTGGCTCCAAGATACATTGGTCTTTTCAAAATCTTTGAAATGGTGGGAAAAGTGGCTTTATCGGTTGGCTTTGCCACCAAGTTTGACCCATGTTCATAATGTATTTCATGTGAGTTCCTTAAGGAAATGCACTGTGAATCCTGGGCAAGTGTTAACCCCACCCATCATTCCAATAAGAGAGAACCTATGTTATGAAGAATGCCCCATCAAGTTTCTTGACCGCCAAGTCTGGAAACTAAGAACAAAGCAGATCCCAATGGTCAAGGTACTATGGTCTAACCATGGGGAGGAAGAGGCCACATGAGAGACCGACCAGGATATGCTAAGGTAATATCCAAGTGAATTCGCCCGACTAAGTTTGAATTTGGAGGACCAAATTTCTGAAGGAGAGGAGGATGTGACAGCTCTCCTAGTTAATGACGGGTCTTAACCAAGTAAGTAAATTTTTTTTTAGTTTATTTAAGTGTTTTAAATTAAGTACCTCAAATTAGCACCTTGTTAAGCAAGAAAGACAAGCTTAGCAAAGTAAGTGAGTTCCTAAGTGTGGTTTGGCACCTAAAAGTCAAAAAGGGGCAAAATGGTAATTTTGACCCAAGTGAATAGCATGACTATAATTTTGATGAAATTAGGGTCATGTAAAAAATTTGGCCTAGTTAAGTCAAGACCATTAGTTATTCTAGCTATTAGAACTGTCTTTGAAGGAAAAGAGTAAAAGGTTTCACTAAATGTTTAATTGAGTCATTTATGTCTTAAGTGGCTTAAGTGTCCAAGAGGTCAAGTGTAAGAGGCTCTTGGGCATCCGTTAGGACAAAGGAAAGATGGTTTTGGGTAAGTGTTTGGTGACCAAAGTAAAACAAATGAGAACTTGAGGGTCAAGGAACAAGGAAACAAGAAGTATGTCTTAGTTGGGGAGTTAGGATATTTTTGGGTAAGTTGACTTCCTTTACTATTTGCTTTCTTTCCTAAAATTCGTAGTGATAGTCGAAGGGCAATCGCCCCTGAAGGACTTCACACATATCACCTCGGCACAGCTTTTTACCTGTGGTCGAGGACAGGCGACCAGACCCCGGCGTAGGGGGGGCCTAAAGTACCCCCGAACATGCCAGACAAGCCTTGGCTCTAGGGAGCACAATCAGACCGACTTCGGTCAGTAGGAGTTACCACTCATCTTGAGGATAACCTTGGAATAACTCTGCATGTCCAAAGGCCACCCGCGGTCATTCTTTGAACCACATTCGGAACATATCTTCAAGAAGATCATTGACAAGGACCCGAGCCTAACCTCGGAAAAGTCTAACCAGTGGAGCCTCGCATAAAGCGAAGGGCCTCCCTCCAAAGGTGTTCACTTCTTTGAAGTACCTTGGGTCTCATGGGAGTTCGGTCACCCTATCCACTGCCTTTACCCAGCAGTTCATCGGCAGCAGGCCAACTGCCAAAATGCCAGAACAAATGTTCGACATAGCCCAGCGAGGTGGGGAGACCATTCGCGACTACGTTGAAAGGTTTAACAGAGAGGCGCTGAGCGTACCTGACTTTCGGCCAGAAATCCACATCCTCGCAATGATTAGAGGACTTCGTAGGGACTCCCAACTATTATACGAGTTTTCAAAGGACCCCCCAGAGACCCTTGGGGATTTTTACAGAAGGGCCGAACAACATATGACGGCTGAAGAGCTTAGAATGGGAGGACCAAAAGGAGATCACCCTCGCGCCGAAGGGCCTAGCCATCAGCCTCGACATTAGAACGAGGGTGAAAGGCCCCAAAAACAGAGGGGGAAGAGGCCAATGACATTCACCCCCTTGAACACCACAAGAGCTAGCATCCTCATGGCACTAGAAAGGCAAGGAACCACAGTTCCGAGGCCAAAGGCCATGACATCGGAGAACAAGAAAAACATGAAGAAATTTTGTCAATTTCACCGAGACCATGGCCATGACACTGAAGATTGTTTCCAGCTAAGGAAATATATTGAGTCATTAATCAAACAAGGCCAACTTCACCGGTATTTGTGAATGCCTTCGCCAAAGGGAAGAAAGGAAGAGCAAATGAGGGGGGACGACGAGGAGTATGACTTGGATCGATGTTAGGACTGAAGTCGCCAAAAAAATTTGCCACCATCAGTTGGGGTGATCCAAACCATCACTACTGGGATACCCTCGGCTGACAGAAAAAGAAAGATGAGAGAACTCTCCATAATGGAGTACGGGAACTCACCAAGTAGGCTCATTTGTAGAGACGAGTCTACAATAAAGTTCCCCCATGACGACCCACTCCTAGTAATGGCGAGGATAGGAAACTAGGACATCAAAAGGGTACGCCTTGATGATGGTTCAAATACCGACATTATTTTCTCCCATCTGCTGCCTAAGTTAGGCATTCCCAGAGTCAGTTCAGTTAACTTTCCCACCTTCGGCATAGGACCTTCCAAACTTCCGATCCTCGGGTATGTCGATCTACCTTTGATGCTGAAAGGGGCCTCCCCCCATAGCCAGGAAGATTTAATTGCCTCCATCAAGACAAGATTCATTGTCATTGATGTGTCGTTAGCTTAGAACGCCATCCTGGGAAGGCAGACTCAAGGTAATCTCCACATCCGCCCAGACGTGAAGTACCTGACGGTCACCTTCGCGACCAAAGGTGGAGACGCAGAGATCTTCATTGACCAAACCGAAGTCAGAAAAGTCTTCATAAAGGCCAGACAAAGTCCAGCAAGGATTCAAGTACAAACTTCGGTGGAAGAAAATACGGTCATAACGGACAAAGGAACATCAAATGAAGAAAACGAAGATCTGGAAAAAATAGAGACAGAGGATGTGGAGCTGATCCTTGGCCAAAACACCCGAATTGGGAAAAAACTGGTCGAGGATGACGAACGAGGCTTGTATCCTTCTTATTTATGAACAAATATCTATTCGCCTACTCGCCGAAAGACGTGCTAGGGGTTGACGCCGGCATAATCCACCACAATCTTTAGAGTACGACCAAACGTCAAACCAGTTCGGCAGAAAAAATGAAATCTATCAGCGCATAAGAATTCCTTTGTTAAAACTGAAGTCAGTTGTCTCATCGAGGCCGGGGTGATAAGAGAAGTAAAATACCCCGAATGGCTCAGCAATGTGGTTATTGCCACAAAGGAAGGAAGCGAGAAGCTCCGAATGTGCATCGACTTCCAAAATTTAAATGACGCATGTCCGAAGGATTCTTATCCTCTGCCAGCCATTGATCAGCTGGTGGACGCAACTACTGAATACGGGCTTCTTAGCTTCCTTGATGCTTTTAGTGGATATCATCAAATTCAAATGAACCCCAAAGATGAAGAAAAAAATAGCCTTCATCACAGAGACAGGCACCTACTACTACATCAAAATGCCTTTCGGACTTAAAAATGCAGGGGCTACCAATCAAAGGCTGATGAACAAGGTATTCGATGCCCAGATTGGAAGAAATATGGAAGTATACGTCGACGATATGATAGTCAAGAGCAAAGTGCCTGGTAATCGTATCACCGACTTAGGCGAAACTTTCCAATGACTTCGGGAGTTCGGGATACTTCTCAACCCTAAAAAATGTGTGTTCGGAGTAAATGCGGGAAAGTTCCTTGGGTTCATGGTATTAGAAAGGGGAATAGATGCCAACCCTAAGAAAGTCAAAGCCCTGCTAAACTTTCGAACACCCACATCTGTCAAAGATATACAAAGGCTTACCGGAAGAATCACCTCCCTTAGCAGATTCATCTCTAGGTACGGTGACCGATGTCGACCATTCTTCAAAGTACTCACCAAAGCCCCTAAAGACGAGCATACCCCTGAAACCCAGGAGAATCCGTGGAGCCTGAAATGCCAGAAAGCTTGGGATGAACTTAAGGACTACTTAGCTTACCTGCCCACACTTAGGCAACCTCGGGATGGAGAGCCTCTCCTCCTCTACCTCGCGGTTACTGAAAAAGCGGTGAGTTCGGTCCTAGTAAAAGAAGAAGCAGGGAGGCAGTGGCTAGTATATTATGTGAGTAAATCCTTGCATGGTGCCGAGATTAGGTACCCGTTGCTCCAAAAGGCTATCTATGCCTTAGTACTCATAGGCAGAAGATTGCGACCCTACTTCCAAGGACATGCCATCACTGTCCGAAGTAACCTGCCTCTACGCGACGTAATGAAAAAAGTGGAGCACTCGGGAAGGTTATCAAAATGGTGCATCGAGCTCAGAGAATACGACATCACTTACGAGCCTAGAAGGGCAATAAAGGCCCAGGCACTGGCAGACTTCGTTGCCGAAATTCTATAGATTGAGAACACTAAAGCTGTCGAGGGAGATTGTACAAAGGTTGATCCTGAATGGAAGCTCTTTGTCGATGGAGCGTCAAGCGCAGACCATCAGGGTGCTGGAATAATCCTTCGAGGGCCTAAAGGCATGGAAGCCTTTAAAGCGATCAAGTTCGGTTTTAATGTTACCAATAACATCGTCGAATATGAGGCCCTCATAGCCAGACTAAAGATGTCCAGAAAAGTCAGCGTGAAAAACCTTATGGCCCACAGTGATTCACAACTAATAGTTCAGCAGATGAAAGGAGAATACGTGGCAAAGGATCCAACCTTGGCAAAATATCACGACCTCGTCAAAAAACTCATTGGAGATTTTGACTCGGTGCACATATAAAACGTGCCCCGAAGAGACAATGCCCAAGCTAACGCCTTGGCCAAGTTCAAGGAACCCACTGAGGTGCTGAACCAACCCAGTACGGAATTGATGTGCATGGAAACCTCAGGGGAAGGATGGCAAGAACCCATCAAAAAATATTTATCAACCTCGGAACACCCTGAGGATCCCAGAGAGGCCGCAAAGATACGAAAATGATCAGGAAGGTACTTCCTAATCGGAGACGAACTGTATAGACAAGGGTATGCGAGCCCCCTGCAGAAATGTGTGGGCAAAGAGGATGTCAGAACAATACTCGAAGAAGTCCACAAAGGAGCTTGTGGCTCCCATATAGGAATTGACGCCCTCACTAGGGTACTACTTCGCCAAGGTTACTTTTGGCCAACCTTGAGGAAAGATGCAAGGCAATTTGTCCAAAGATGTGGCAATTGCCAAAGGCACGCCAATATCCAAAAGTTACCCTCGGAAAGGATAAACTTAGCAAATTATCCCTGCCCCTTCGCAGTATGGGGGATTGATCTCATCGGACCCCTTCCAAACGCTCCCGGTGGGGTGAAGTTCTGCATAGTTGCAGTAGACTACTTCACTAAGTGGATAGAAGCAGAGCCACTGACATCAATCACAGCAAAGGATACCCAAAAGTTCATATGGAAAAATATTATATGCCAATTTGGCATACCAAGGGTAATAGTGGCCGACAATGGAACCCAGTTTACAGACAAAGGATTCCAAGAATTTGTGACCGACCTCGGCATAGAAAAGCATTTTGCTCCAATAGCTCACCCTCAAAGTAATAGGCAGGTCAAGGTATCCAACAGAACAATAAAAGATGGCTTAAAGAAGAGGCTAAAAGAGGCAAAAGGGAAATGGCCAGGAGAGCTCCCAAGTGTGCTATGGAGATACCGAACGACTCCCCGAAGGGCCACCGGGGAAACTCCTTTCTCACTCGTGTATGGAACAGAAGCTATCATCTCCATTGAGGTTATACAGCCTTCGGTAAGAATACAAGTATTCGACGAAGGAGGAAACGATCTCGGCTTGAGGACAAAACTAGACCTCACCGAAGAGCACCATGAAATGGCCAAACTAAGGAGAAAGGCTTTCCAACAAAGAATAGCTCACGCTGCTAACATACACGTAAGAAGGAAAGAAATCAAAAAGACAACCTTGTTCTCCGAAAGATTGAATTTGAGCTGTGAAAGCCATCACAGGGGGTACTTTGGGCAAACTAGAGTAGACCTTATTTGGTCCTCGACGAAGTCCGCCCAGGAGTCTACAAGTTGGGTGATACCGAGGGAGTAGAGTTGAAAAACACTTGGCATTCAGACTTTCTGAAAAAATTCTATACTTAGACATTTTTTCAGAAGGAAAACTTGTAACTACTCCTCCTCGAAGTCGTCAATAAAGACACAAGCCGAATGTGGTCGCGAGACTGAAAAATTAGTTCCTTAATAGTTTTTCTTTTGGAACTAACTCCTCGATGGAGTCTAAAAACTCAGCGGAGTTCAGAAAAAGTCTAAAACGAATCTTCCTGAAGAAGTAAGTACAGAAGATTCACCGAAAGTACATGCCTAGAATTACGCTAACTTCTGAAGAATCATATTCAGAAGAAGGAATGAAGATTGGAGAAAAAATCTTCATTAAAAATTCTAAGGCAAAAAAGTACAAACAAGCAGGAGTACAAGAAAATGAAAAGAAGCCTATGGCTGAGCAGGGGCGTCTGACATCTCTCCAGCATCATCATCATCATCATTAGGCTCAGTCGGAGGCACGGGCCCAGCTGGAGGAAGATTGAGAAAGTCAGGCTTTGACCATGCCCACCTGGGCTCCTTAGGAAAGTCTAGAGCAGACAGGTGGGAGAGGTCAAGCTTAGGGTGCCGAGCAAGGACTTGATGACGTGCCAAGCAAAAGCCGTCTTGATAAGCCACCTTCTCCATTTGCTCAGTCTTGTCCTTCTCGGCACTAAGAGCATCCAGTTCGGCCTTAGGCTTGGCAATCTTCTCCTCCAGCTTCTTCTTCTTCTTGCTCTTGGCCTCCTTGTTCTTCAGAGAGTCGCTCTTATCCTGGAGCTCAGCATTCAAAGCGAGTGCCTTCGTCAGGTTCTCATTGTCCTCAGCGTTCACCTTCCGAAGGGCCTCGTTCTCCGAAGAAAGAATTGAGTACTTTCAGCTGAGAACCTCGACCTTGGCCGTGAAGTCGAGAAGAAGCTCCTATTTGCCCGCACGAGCTCGGCCCAAAGATTCACGACGTCTTCCTTCACAATCTTGTTGAGCTCGCCATATTTGAGGAGATATCTCGCACAAAACTCCTTCATCTTGCTCAAAAAATCTTCAGACCGAGAACGGGCTTCCGTTTGCTTCACCGCCCAAGTGCGGAAGTACCCGCTATATGCCAAAAGCTGCAAAAAAAAAAAGAGGCCCCGAATAAGTATCAAAAGAATGATAGAAACTTAGAAGAAAAATTTTTCTCTAAGTAAAAGAAGAAGAGAAAACTACCTGGGCGGCGTGCTCGGTCATCCTCGCGCGCGGGGATCTCTTCATTAGGACATTCGATGATGAGGGACTGGAATGTAGCATTTGTCATCACCCCCGTCGCCATTTAGGGAGCCATCAACTGGCTATCCTCAGAGAACAAGTTCATGTCCTCTGTGAACGTCCAGAAGGGCTCCCTCGGCACCTTGTCATGAGGGATCCGCCTATCCCAAAAAGCCCTCCGTCGAGCATAAGTCTCCACCCAGGGCGCCGCAAGCATGTCCTCTGCAAGTTTCCGCCGAAGTTTCGTTAGTACGTCATCCTTTAGCCATTCATCCAAAAAATCATAGATGCTAAAAATACTAAGGTTTACAGAAGAATGGCTAAGGAACCAACCTGGTGGAACTTCGGCGACATCGCCTTTGGACTCACCCTCCCAGACTTCGCTGAGAATGTTCTTCCTCTTCCTTCTTCTGCTCTCTTCAAGCTCCTGAGCAGATCTTTGCTCGACCGAAGGCTCAGCAGTAAGAATGGGGCTCAGTGCTGCCCCGAGAAGGGCAAGGTCCGAAGGAGGGTCCGCAGGGGTCGAAGGTAGAACAGGAGATTGATCTTGCACCTCGACAATCTCTTCGGGGGGAGGAGGAGTGGCAACCTTGGCCTTCTTGGACTTACGAGGCCCTCCGGTCGTCTTCTTCCTCTTGGAAGGCGCCTTCTTGCGCGCCTGCTCCCCCCTCTCGGCTTGTCCGAGGAAGAGGGACTTGTAGAAGTCAGCGGATTGATCGCCCATCTCTGCAAAAGGAAAAAATATCAGCGTAAGTTCAAAAGGAAAACAGATATCAAAACCAAGAAAGATACTTATTCTCGGCAAAAAAACTCATATGAGATCTCGCCCCGAAGGAGCATGACTATCCAAGCCTTTTTTCCCGGAAGAATAGGCACGGGCATCCCGGGGTCACTCTTGTGCGCAGTCACCACTCCCAATTCCCGAAGGACCTCCTCGGTCATGAGGTCCCACTTGATGGGAAAAGGGTAAAATGAACGCGGTGGGACCTCAGGGCCCCAGTCGGCCACAGCCCGGATAAACCTATCGAACGTATCAAACTCGGCAGTCAGTCCCGGAGTTAGGAGCTTTTGGGGTTCGACGACGTCCATCTTGAAGGTCCTCGAAGCCCATCTGGTTGGCACGTGCCGCCAAAGCTCGAGGACTGAAAGGAAGAAAAACTTCTTCTGCCACCCTCGCCAGCTGTCCTTGTTGTCGAAGGTTAAGGTAAACTTTTTACTCCCGGACCCTTGGGGAAGCAGGAAATAGAAGCCGCCCTTCAGGACCGGGTGGGGTTTGTAGTACTGCATGAAGTAGAGAAAGTGGGGGTTTATCTTAAACACCCCATACATGCATAGGAAAGAATTAAAGTAAGAGTAAGAATTTGGGGGAAGTTGGTTCACGGCAATCCCGTGGAATTTACAAAACTCACATATTACGTGATGGGGAGGATACCGAAGACCGACTTTCAGTTGAGCTCTGTAAACGGTAACCTCATTCGAATCAGCCATGAAGCCGTATGTACCCGGGGTAGGCAACCTCGGGATGACATAGGAAGGAAGGTAATATTTGGCCATCCACTTCGTTATTTTTTTCGAAGTTGTAGTACAAGGGTGAGATTCGATAGGAATGAGGCTTTCAGGGAAAGGTCGGAAAGTCATTAACGGGGTTGGGTTCGACATTTTTTTTGAAAGAAAAGAAGGATGACTTCGGGAAAGGAAAGAAAAAGACCTCGGAAAAACAACCTCGAAAGAAAGAAGAGAAGGGTTATAGAAGGGAACACCCACCGAAGGCCTTGCCGAAGTCGGGATTCCTTGACGCCGTCATGAAAGCTACTGGAAATTGCTCCACCGCAGAAACCGTCGCCGGAAGAAGGAAAAAGACAAGAGAGAGCTCTAAAGCAGATGAGAGCAAAAACAAAGAGTAAGGCAAAAATGAGCCAGGAGATGCTTATATAGACTGAAGGGGGTAAGCGAAACGTCGTCATTATTGCCCCTCGAAGGCGAAGCATCGTCATTATTGCCCCTCGAAGGCGAAGAGACGCAAGTTAACGCAGCCGATGCAACCCTTCGCCATTTACCATCAGCCACATGTAAGCTGTTGCGGGAAACGAGGGCACGCCCCTGACAGCTGGCAAACATATGTAACGCTTCCCAAAGCAACGTGCCTACCTAAACAAAAAGGTGAAACAATTGCATGCCTTTGATAGAGGCCTCAACAGAAGAGCCTGGAATATCGCTCGAACTCCAAGTAGTTCCTAAGTGCCTCCCAAACCGAAGACACATCTTCAGATTTTCTGAGGGGGGGCATGTGATAGCCAAAGGGCAATTGCCCCTAAAGGACTTCACACATATCACCTCGGCACAGCTCTTCACCTGTGGTCGAGGACAGGCGACCAGACCTCACGTAAGGGGGGCCTAAAGTACCCCTGAACAAGCCAAACAAGGCTCGCTCCTAGGGAGCACAATCTGTGATGGCTCTCCTAGTAGATTAATCAAGTAAGTGTTTATTTTACTTTGATTAAGTGTTTATTAAATTAAGTACCTCAGGTTAGCACCTTGTTAAGCAAGTAAGGTAAGCTTAATTAAGTAAGTGAGTTCCTAAGTGTGATTTGGCATAGTTAAATCAAGACCATTAGTTATTCTAGCTTTTAGAACCATCCTAGTAAGTTTTGACAACTTGTGGCACTAAGTGTTCTTTTTGAGCCATTTAGAACTTAAGTGGCTAAAGTGTTCAAGAAAAACAAGTTTGAGAAGCTTTTAGTATCTTTTAAAACAAAGAAATGTGGTTTTGGGTGAGAGGTTAGTGACCTATTTGAAACTTTTGAAAGCTTGAGGACTTAAGTGCAAGGGAGAGAAAGGTTGACTTAATCACATATAAGTTAAGATTTTCTTCTTCTCTTCTTCACTTAGTCATTTGTTCTAAGCCTCCAAAATTTCGTAGCTCCACTTCCCTCTCAAAATTGGCAGCTCAAACTTGTATTTTCTTGCAAGATTTCATCAAATTAAGGGTGCCCAAGGTGTTAGAAAGATCACCAAGCTTTGTTTGTGGTGTTCTTGCTTCATTTGATCTTTTGGAAGCTAGTTTGGATTCAAAATTCGTGGGTAAGCTTCTTGTGTATATTTGGAGTGATTCTAGGTTGTTTCTAGAGCTAGAAATGGTCTTAGTTTGATTGGGTTGGATGCCAAATTGCATTGGTTTTAGGTGTGGAACTCAAGGAAGCTTGTGGAGCTAAGAAAGCTTGTGTTGCATTGCTTGCTTGTGTGGCTAAATTTAGGTAAGGGTTCAAGTTAATTAAGCTCAAATAATGCATAGAAATGTAGTGTTTTGTGTGGGAGTGAGTTAGAAACAAGACCCAAGTGATTTGAGTTTGGGATGAGAAAGTTTGAGCAGTTTTCGTGCAAGGTCGCACGCTGGAAAGCGTTGGCGACGCGTCGCCAATGTCGACGCCATATTGGCGACGCGTCACCGAGAAATGAAAAATTTCTCCGAACATTGATGCCTGTGGCGACGCGTCGCCAACGGCGCCGCCAAGGCATTTTGCCCCCAAGCTCCGGGCATCCTAAGAGTGTCTCAAACTCTCGGTTTTCATCCCTAGGCTATGTTAAGACGTTCCATAGCCTCGGTTGGGTCTAGAACTCCTTCCTAAGCCGGGAATTATGCATTATTTAAGTGGTAGTTAAGTTGTGTGGTTAAGGAAGAGTATGACTTGGTGGTTAAGAAAATCAAAGTGCTTAAGCTTCTAAATGAGCACTAAGGGGATTAAGTGGGTTTTTAGACTCTTTGTTGGCCGAGGAGAACGTCAATTACCTATGGTCAATGAGGAGAAAAACCTAAGTCGATCCCGACCGAACCATTTGGTTTGGTAAGTAAGCCACTATGAGTGCTCTAAGTTAAACCTTGAGGGTTTGGCTAGTTAAACCACATAGGAAGACTACCCTGTACAATAAGTTAAGGGTAAAGGCGGGTAAGTTTGAGATAGGTGACGACCTACTCTAGAACCCGTAAGTGGGACCTTAAGTGAGGTAAAGTATCCGGGATACAAGGGCCAGTATCTCAAGTACCTCCGCCGTTTGAGCTCACGGCAAAGTTTTAAGGCACCTAGAGTGCAGAAAGTCCCAAGTGCATATATTGTGTGCATTTCATACCATACATTCATACATTGCATGTTTTATATTTTGTTGATTGTTTGAGTTGTTTGATGATTGAATTGTTTGTTTGAGTGCTTGGTTGCCATATTGCATTGTTGCTGCATTTTTCCTTGCAGGTATTTAAGGGATCCTTACTGAGTACTTTCAAGTACTCACTCCCTTAAGTTTTATTGTGCAGGACCTAACTCCGGGCCTAATCACTGAGTGATAGTCAAGACCTAAGCTTTCTGTTTTGCAGGTATTTCTATTGAGGATCCTAGTGATTCTAGTTACTTGTGAAATAAGTTATGTACTAACCAAGTTGTGCCTTTACAGTGTAGAGGCTAAGAGTACACAAGAACAAGATCTAGTGAAGGGTTTACACTTGGAGCTTGGTATAGCTCAAGGTGGGACTCAAGTAGTTGATCTTAGTTAGTAATTTTTGTCTCTTGTACATAGTACTTTGTGTACTAAGTAAGTTGCCTCTAATAGGATACATTGAGATGTAAATCCATCTTGTTACTTTTGGGTGCATACTAGAGGTGTAATGTATGCACAAACTGTTACTTGTAGTTAAAGCAACCAGTATTTTCAAGGTCTTGGCACGGTTTATATATGTTTTAGTGAAATGCTCGAGCAATGTTTTAATCTACGACTTATAAAATTTGTTTGCATTGCCAGGACAGAAGCATGCATAACTTATACTGTGTAGGCTAAGAAACTAGTTGCATATAAATTGTTTAATTTATATTGACAAGTAATAGTTAGCCAATAGTAACTAGTGGGATTCATAAATCCCTAAGGCCTACAAGGTTATGGGGCACTGGGGCCCCGTTCCGCGACACAATCAGACCGACTTCGGTCAGTAGGAGTTACCACTCTTCTTGAGGATAACCTCAGAATAACTCTGCATGTCCAAAGGCCACCCTCGATCATTCTTTGAACCACCTTCGAAACATATCTTCAAGAAGATCATTGACAAGGACCCGAGCCTAACCTCAGAAAAGTCTAACCACAGGAGCCTCGCATAAAGCGAAAGGCCTCCCTCCGAAGGTGTTCACTTCTCCGAAGTACACTAGGTCTCATGGGAGTTCAGTCACCTAAAAAGGCCACCTGGACATACGACTAGACAGCCTAGGAGTCTCTAACACACTGTACTCGTACGGCCCCCGACACGTTCTGACACGCCGTCCTCGAGCAGCCTAGGCCTTCGGCCGAACGGCCTAGGGTCGGCTAAAAGCCCCCTAAAGGTACGAATCACATCCAGCTAGACACGTGTCATGATCTGAGCGGTTTGTGGCAAACGGACCTCTCCAGCCCACCTCCTATAAATATTCGGAGGCTTCACAGGTAAAGGGGCTGGTCCCTCTCAGAACACAAGCCTATCTCCTGCTCCTTTTCCACCTCAAAACACTGACTTAGGCATCGAAGACTCCTCCCCGGAAAAATACTCCTAACCTTTACTTTCTGTGACTTTTAGGTGATCCTCTTAGAGCACTTTCCCCCGGGACCTCCTTGCACCTGCGAAAGCTCCTGCCACCTCCGCCATGACATACACTGGAGATGCTGAAGGGCATCACGTAGCTTCCTCTCCCTACCAAAATTTCTGCTCCAAAGCTCCTCAATTCTACAAATTCCCATGAATTCGAAGGCCCCAAGGTGATTACAAGAAACCTCAAGCTCCATTTTGGTGTTCTTGCTTCAATCTAGCTCTTTGATGCTTGTTTTGGACTTGAAACCTTAGGTAAGCTTCTTGGTTTTATTTAGGCTAGTTCTAAGTTATTCCCATAGCTAGAAAGGGTCTTGATTTGAGGTTCTTGGTGCTAGATCATGTTGGTTTTAGGATTGGAACTCAAGAGAGCTTGGTTGAGCTAAAGTGAGCATGTGCTTCGATTCTTGCTTCATCGCTGAGTTTGAGGTAAGGGTTCAAGTTAATCTAGCTTAAATAATGCATAGAAAGGTAGTGTTATGTGTGGGAATGAAGTAGAAATAAGACCCATGTGAATTGGGCTTGGGATGAGATAATTTGAGCAAGTTTCGTGCAAGTTCGCACGCTGTTGCACAGTGCTGTAAATGCATTGGCGATGCGTCGCCGTTGGAGACGCCATTTGGCGACGAGTCACCGGTGGTGACGTGAATTGGTGATGTGTCACCGATAGATATCAGAATTTCCTAAGCGTCAATGCCTTTGGCGACGCATCACCGACAGCGCCACCAAGGCATTAGTCCCTCAAGCTCGGGGCATCCTAAGAATGCCTCAAACTCTCGGTTATCATCTCTAGGCTAATTTAGGATGTCTTATAGCCTTGGTTGGGTCTTAGACTCATTTCTAAGTCAAGAATTATGCATTATTTAAGAGGTAGCTAAGTAGGGTGGTTAAGTTAGAGCTAAGTAAAGTGGCTAAGGGCTAAAAGTGCTCAAGTTGTCAAGTTGACACTAAAGGGGATTAAGTCGGTTTCAAAGGCTACATTGGCTTAAAAGAAAAAGGTCTCAAACCTAAGAGAATTGAATAAGAAACCTAAGAAAATCCCAACCGAACCATTTGGTTTGGTAAGTGAGCCACTAAGGAGCTCTAAGCCAAACTCTAAGAGTTTAACTAGTTAAACCACATAAGATGGCTACCCTGTACAATAAATTAAGGGTAAGGCGGGTAAGTTTGAGATGAGGTGACGACCTACTCTAGGACCCATAAGAGGGACTTAAGGGAGGTAAAGTATTTAGGGCACGAGGGCCAGTGTCTCAAGTACCTCTGCCATTTAGGCTCACGGCAAGTATAAGGCACTTAGTGTGCAAGAAGTCCCAAGGATTGTGTGAATTACATATCATACATTCATGCATTGCATATTTTACATGCTGTTGTCTTGAGTTGCTTGTTGGTTGGCTACTTGATTGTTTGTTTGTCATGATTGCATGCTGGCTTGCTGCTATCTTCTTTGCAAGTACCCCAAGGGACCTTTACTGAGTACATTCATGTACTCACTCCCTTAATTTTGTTGTGCAGGTTCTAACATCGGGCCTAATAACTAGTAGATAGTTGTGGGCTAAGCTTTCTCTTTTTGCAGGTATTCTTTCTTTGGAATCCTTGTGATTCTAAGTTTACTTGTAGACTAAGCTATGTACTGACTAAGTTCTATGCCTTTACATTGGAGAGGCTAAGTGGTGCACAAAGGCTAAGGAAGGGCTTGCACTTGGAGCTTTGATAGCTCAAAGATGGGGCTCAAGTAAACGATTTTAGTTAGATTTTTATCTCATGTATATAGTACCTTGTGTACTAAGGTGTTGCCTCTATTAGGATACATTGTGGTGTAAAACCATTGAATTACATTTGGGTGCATGTTAGTGATGTTAAATGTGCACAGACTATTACTTGAAGCCGAAGTAATTATCATTTCCCTGTCTTGGCACGATTTAAGCTTGTTTTAAATGAAATGCTCGAGCAATGTTTTTAATAAATGGTTTACTTATTCGTTTGCATTGCCAAGACAAAAGCACACATATCTTTTGCAGGGTAGGCTAAGAAACTAGTTGCACTTAAGTTGTTTTAAATTTTACTGACGAGTAATAGTTAGCCAATAGTAACTAAGTGGGATTCATAGTCCCTAAGGGCCTATGAGCCAAGAAATTTGGGGGCACTGGGACCCCGTTTCGCGACACCATGAGCCAATTACTACTTTGTTAGCTTCATTCCTCTTGTAACATTATTACTTAGTACAATGGTGGTTACACCCTGGAGATTGGGGGATCGTTTCTAGCTAAATTTTTGGAGCTTTAGATGTTTGCTGCATTGGTGCGTTTAAGTTTCAAGATTGCTTTATAGTGTATTGGTTATTTTTTTCTCTTCATGTAAGGTGTTATTCTTCATGTCAAGGTGTATTATGAACGTTTGCTACCAAATTCCAGCCACTAGCTGGAGCTTGGTTTGTATTATCTTTATCAATCAATAAATATCTTGTTTACCGTTAACAAAAAATTGAGTTCGAGTCAATATAAAATGAGCAAAGTCAAATCATATTATTTAGGCTTAACACCAAATTTGGTTTAACATGTTGGATGGGTTGTCATGGCTAAACATCTTTTTCCCCTAAGACTTTATCAACTCATACCATTCATGCCTCAAACTTTAACTTCATCTAACTCACTTTTTAAACTTTGCAAAGTAGCACTTTCTTTACCCTTAAACCCATTTTAATGAAGCATGAGCAATCACGTGACTTATTTTGGTCATAGAAACACTAACTTTAAATCTTTCATGACTTAAACGGATAAAAAAAAGGAACAATAAGTGCTTGATGTGGTTTATTGTTAAAGAAAAGGTCTTTCTCCTCTTATTAAGTTTCACCACGACCAATGCATTGGCTATAATTCTTAGTCAAATGAGTGAATAGGATGCCCTTATTATTGTGGTCATCATTGTTGCCATCAAAGGCATAGGCATGCTTGTGTACAGAAACCCTTCCTATTTATCCGGCAGGAAGATTTGTGATTTTTTCTATTTTTATTTTTATTGAAGATGAATATTCTTGATTAATGTTGAAATTTTTAACAATTTATTAAAAGAGGAGATTTGCCATTTTCAATTGTGGAATATAAAATAGCAAATCATAGCTCTCACAACTAAAAATACTAAACACTTTTGCTAATTTGATAAGACAGTTCTCGTTACTCGTATTCAAATCTCATCAGTTTTATATGTAAAACATTCAGAAAAGTTTGGAATGTCCCATCCCAGATAGAACTTTATGGTTTATACAACAATGACAAATCTCAAAATTAAATAAAAATAAGAATATGAACATTTTTCTCTTCTATATTGAAAAATCTCTTTTTCCCCTTAAAAGTTAAAAGGAACACATTTCTCAGATAGAATGTGCTGAAGCTAAACCCATAAGTCAAGACCATTCCAAGCGGAACACAGTCGATAACATTACACTTAGAAAAAAGAAAAAAGATAGAGAATGAAGTAAACATGTTATTGACAAGAAAAACAAGTGGCCCTTCACTTGGTGATGAAGTCTTCATAGCGGAGCTTCCATAATTTTGAGCCAACATTAATCTTGCAAACCCATTCATCAAACTCGAATGGCTGCATCTCGTCAAAATGCGTTTGAGCTTTGAGATGGCCATGTAGCCCGTACCCTCTTTTGTTGATCACCTTGAAGGCCATGATGAGCAATCAAAGGGCTTGACCTTCATGTTCTTATCGACAAGATCCAAAAACCTTGGAAAGCGAAATGGCGCAATGAGCTTGTCCGCAGCAATTATGGACTTCAAATGAGCATGGGTTGAGTTTCCCCTCCAGAGAATGCATTAAGATCCCTAGCTCCAATGGCACAATCTTCACTTTGCTATCAGTGTCAAATTACGTTTTATTGGGAAAAATCACTTGTTAACTCTTTCCCTTTCCATTCATTGTTCATTTTCATTCTCTTATAACCAAAAGTAACATTTTTGTCACCAATATCACACATGTTACAACACTAGTCAAGTTTCCATCAATGAAGGGGATAAAAGGTACCACTTTTCAAAATTTGAGGGTTGAGTCAATCTGAGTTAAAGTTTGAGGGTTAAAATGTCTGAATTAATAGAGTCTAAGGGCAAAGGAGATTTTAGGCCTTTTGTCACCCATATTTGCCCTACAATTGGCTTTATTATTATCATTATTTTTATTTTATTGTTGTTGTTATTATTATTATTATTATTATTAAAAAAATGTTGATTTTAATGCGTAAACTGTTTGTTCATAATATTACTACCTGGTTGACTGACTTCCGATTTTTCTATGATAACCGAAAGTCTTTGACATGTTACTCTACATTCCAGTTGCTATCTTAAGGTTTTGAGGCATAGTGGATGTTTCTCCAGGGTTGTCTGTTAAGGCCATTTATGTTTCAAACTAAAAACTTGAGCAAGTTAAAATTAAAATTATCAAAATTGTGACTTTACTTAAAATTATTTTTTAATTATAAATTGTAAAATTGAATTGAATTGTAAATTTTTACTAGAACATGCTGAAAATAAGGAAAAGATATAACTGCATCATAAACCTTAAAATTTTAAAAATATAAGTTCATTTATCAAAATAGTAATGATTATTAAATCATGAATAAGTTTAAAATTTTAACCAAATTGGTGAGAGACAACTGTTGATATGTAAGAATAAATTTGAAATCAAATATTTAAGTTTAATGAAAAGAGTTTGAAATAAACATAATTAAAAAATGAAATGAGTGTTAAATTTATGAATGCTAATAAGGGTTTTAGATATAATCATTTTAAGTCATTTATTATCAACAATCACTTATAACCATTTGAGCAAACTGGAGCACATGCATCTATTTGTAATATGAATATGAGTATCTGCACACATATTAGAGTAGTGGAGCATGAAACAACAAACAAGTTCACTAAAAGTAATAAAAGTTCCACAATTAGTTTCCCCTCAAGTGTTTAAACCAACGGTGCATTCTTCTGGTGAACATAGGCCGTGTAAAGAGAAGACCAAGCAGGAATCCTATTCCATATCCCATCACCACACCTTCCCAGGCTATAACTTCACCACCTTCTCCTGAGTCCGCACCACTTGTTGGTAAAGGTGGAGGGTTAGCCTCTTGATCCTTGCAGTGTTTTGTCAGTGCACTTCCGCACAAGCCTGGATTTCCATCGAAGGAGCTGTTTGGAAACGTCTCAAATTGTTTACCTTTGGGTATAGGCCCCGTGAGTTGGTTGCAAGACACATTAAAGACTTCCAGGAAATTGAGTTGTGTCAACTGCAGAGGGATTTTTCCCGTCAGTTTGTTCTGAAAAAGGTCGAGTGCCTCAAGTTTTGGCAGATTTGCTAGTGAAGATGGAATCTCGCCGCCGAGAAAGTTATTGGATAGATTGAGCAGGAGAAGTCCACTTAGCCATCCGACTGATTCCGGAATCCTTCCTTCAAATCTATTGCAGGAAAGATCAACGCCAGCAAATTCCTCTAGGATCTTTCGGTAATCCAGTCTTATGCCTTTATTGACCAATGTGATTGAGTACATGCAACTGTTGTAGAAGAAATTAGTACTTGTACCAGGCTTCCAATGGTCGCGTGCCTGAAGGTACATCAAGTGCTCACTGTAAACTTCAACTTTCATTGCAACCCAATTTTTGAAGTGTATTGTTGGCAGAGCACCGTTGAATTTGTTGCTAGAAAGATCGACTACACGCAGCTTTGGGAAGCTAGAGTTGTATTCTGGATTCTTTATTGTGAGCTCAAAATGAGAATTTTGAGTTCAGGAAGGCTCCCTAACCATGAAGGAAAGCTATCTCTGAGTTCATTCCTTCCGAGGTCAAGGAGCTCCAACATCTTGCGCTCGATCAATGATCTTGGTACTTCCCCTTGAAGTTTATTTTGGCCCAAAGCAATAAACTTTATTGTGTTTCCACTTGTCCATCTTTGCGGTATGGGACCATGAAAGTTGTTCCCTTGTAAATTCAAAATTGCCAAATGTATGCTGGGCTTGGCGAAACACTCGGGGATCATGCCGCTGAGGTTATTATGAGATAGATCAAGAATGCAAAGAGAGCTCCAGTTGGAAAATTGTTGTGAAATTTCACCATGAACGCTGTTCGAGGAAAGGTCGAGAACTTGCAACTGATCTTGGCCTTCTAAGAAATCTGGAATCTTGTGAGGTTGCAGAAACCCAAATGCAACTCTGTTACGGTCAGAGCATCACTGTGGCTGGCATCATCTTTAATAAGCACTGATAAGCTATTACCACTCAAACCCAATTTTTTCAAGTGCTTGAGCTCAAGGAATGTGTCAAGCTCTAGAATGCCACTCAGTTGATTGTACTGGGCATAGAAGGTTTCAAGATTCTTGAGCCTCGAAATTGAGCTTGGGATTTGTCCTTCTAACGCGTTAGAATAAAGGCTTAGGACAGTCAATTGTGTCAGGTTCGTAATCCAAGATGGAAAATGACCATAAAATGAGTTGGGTGACAGGTCCAAAACCTGGAGCTGGGTCATGCTTGCGAAAGATGGGGGGATTTCATCTGAGCTAAATTTATTCATGCCAAGCTTTTAGACGGCCAACTGATAGAATTTGACAAGAAAGCTGGTGCCTTGCCTCTGAAAGAATTGTTTCGGATGGTAAAGCTTGCAAGCTTAGTGAAATTTAAAAGTGAAGTAGGAATTATACCGGAGAAGTTGGAATGGTTATGCGATAACATTTCCAAGGAGGTAAGGATCCCAAGGGAGGCTGATATTTCACCGGAGAAAAGTGTGCTGCCGACATCCAATTCTTCAAGTGGCTTTGGAGACAGAAAATCAGGCAAATAGCCAGTAAGGGACGGATTCATGTACAAAAACAGAACTTGAAGATTCGATAGTTGGAAAACAGGTTCTGGGAACTGACCATACAACCCACAGTACGAGAGTTTGAGATGCCTGAGTTTAGAAAAATTTGCCAGAATATGAGGAACAACAAAATCTATTTTCAATGCAGAAAGTCTCAAGTATTCTAAGTTGGTCAAGTTTTGAATCAAGTTTTGAAGGCTGCCTGGTTTATCAAGTTGCAGCAACTCTTCACCACTGTTATAATAATCATAATGATAATTGCATGAAAGATCAAGGGCAGATGACTCGGAAAGCTTAGAGATCTCATACGGAATTTGCTCAGAAAAGAAGGATTGAGAAAGATTGAGATACACCAACCTGGAGAAGTTTCCCAATTACCGCGGAATGAAAGAATAATTGAAATTGTTGAGTGTGAGGTTGAGTTTTTTAAGGTGAACCAGGTGGAAGAGGCTGCTATTGGAATCAATAGAACCATAAAGACCACTTTTGCTAAGCTCAAGACCTGTAACATGGCCAGTTACTGGGTCACATTCGACACCATCCCAAGAACAACAATCGACACCTTGAAACTCCCGCCTCTGGGTCTTCGGATAAGCAAAGCCAAAGGTGTAGTTGTTCATGATGAAGTTGTCTTTGAATTGAAGCAAGGCATGGCGATCAGTATTCAGGCAAAGTGGACGGAGATGGGAAGAAGTACTCCGAACGAGTTCAAGCAATGAGAAAAAGAAACAAGTGTTGATCAAGTATGCTGTTAACTACACCAAAAACAGCATGAAGTGACCGTAAAAATGGTAGCTAGACGGTTGCTATAGTCCTTTTAGGCAACCGAATGTGACAGTCATGAAACGGTCACAAAAACCCTAGTCGCTAGGGAAACGTGACCGAAGGGCGACCGAAGATTGCCACCAAATGTAACGGTTATTAGGGCAGTTGACACAGCGCCCGAAACATTACGGTCGATATAGAGACCAGAAGGAACGGTCGCTCATGGTGACCATGAAAAACGGTTGCTTGTAGCGACTACCAGAGACGGTCGCCTTCTGTATATGTTTTAATATGTAAATTAATTTTGCAATATTATTAGATAAATTAATGAGTTTATAAATTAATAAAAAAAATATAAAAAATAAATTATTAATAACAAAAAAAGCTCCAAATATAGAATATAAATATTACTTAATTAAAACATCCATGATTTAAATAAAAAGTATCAAATTACAATAATATATAAAATTATTTAATACCAGTGCCTTATGTAGTCGCTCCTAAACTAATCATGCGGCTTCTAAGCCTCCTCCTCCTTCGCCCTCATTTGCAACAATGATGATGGTACATGTGTGTTCAACACTCTGATAATCAAAGACGGGTCTATACCAAGTCAAAGGAATCCAAATGACTGCACAATTAGTGAAATCCTGATCACCACTTTGTCTAGATAGAGGGGGCCCACACGCCATCACCTAAAAATGCCAAAATTCACAGAAATATAAATTAAAAATTTTGGCAATATACACCTAAAATTTATAGTAAATTAAATTTTTAGTGTACTAATTTTTTTTATAAACTAATTTTTTAGTGAACAAAATGTTTAGTAAACTAATTTATGGTAAACAAAATTTTTAGTAAACTAAATTTTTGGCAAACAAAACTTTTAGTGAACAAAATTTTTAGTGAAATATAATTGTAGTAATTGATTAAAAAAATGAATCTAACCTAAAATAGAATAGTGACACGAAAAAAATAGCTAAATTCATGACATTATTTTCTGAAATTTATATAGATTCTACCATCAATATGTGCCTATAATCATGTCTAATACCATATTTTCAGCAAAAAAAAAAAAATGTATGACATATATACAGATAAAAAAAGCAAAAAATTGAAAAAAAAACACAAAAAAATTCTATAGAAGGAAAAACTATATTGAGAGAAATTATAGGTGATTTTGGAAAGAAAAAAATTGGAATATAGCTAACTTGAGAGAAATTCCAAACATTTTTGGGAAAAAAAATTGAAAAACGACAATTTTGAGAGAAATTCAATGCCTTTATGAGAGAAATTTCATGCAACCAAAAAATCCTACCACATATATGCTAATTAAACCCAAATAGCCGAGAATTATAGGAAAAAATATTAATGAGAAACAAAATCGGTAGAGAAACATCCAATGATTTTTGCACATATAAATTGCACCAGTAATAAAATATTCCTTAAGAAGAATGCAACAAATTGTAGCAATTTTTTGGCAGCAAGAAAAAAAATCTGAATTATCATGAATTTGACATTATTTTTTTCCTAAACAACATGCAATAAAAGAGAAATGTGGAAAAGAACTTACCTATTTGAGGAAAATTCCAGCGAAATTCAGAGAAGCACCGGCAAGTACAAAGCCCTCAGTAAGCAAAAGTGGGGAAGAGGAGAAATATGTAGTTCTAGTGATTTGGTTAAAGACAGAGGGGTTTGTAAAAGCCTGCAAGGGTGCGACCGAATTAATAGTCGCCCAAACGGTCGGTGAAAGTAAAAGGATATAAAACACCCGGCTGTTAATTAGTTGTGCAAACGGTGGCTGTTAATCAAAATATGGGCAGGATGGTAATTTAATCTTTCAGAGCCACCATTGTGTAACCGTTTAAATGGTCATCCCAATTTTTTATTTCCCCCACTACGCGAACGAATGAGTCACCGTTTTAGTGGTCACTATTTCAAATTTTAAACTTTTCCGCTGGAACGTCCGATTTAGTTGTTTCCAAGGTAATAGCATTGATTCATATACAACACATTAAAATAATACAGTAATTACATAAAAGTAACTTCGGGTATAACTAATTTGTTTGGTTCATGATAAATTTTTTTGTGAGATTAAATATTGAGTTATTTAATGTATTAGTCTTAATTTTATTGATTTTTCACTTAACTTTATAGTCTAAAACACTAAAAAAGTATTTTTAAAATACATTTTAAAAAATTACATATTTTTTTATTAAATTTAATTTTTTAAGTTAGTTAATGGAAATTTCATAAAAAATTAATTGGTTTGTGGAAAAAATTTATGCAAATGATTTTTAGGTAGATAAAGTGTGAGCTTCAAAATGTCATACAACATAAATATTTTTCACAGCAATAGTAATCATTAACAGGCAATCTACGATTTAAACGTATGAAAAATTATAATCTATCTAACTATTTTTTTCAAAATAAGAAATTATACGTTCAAAATAAACAACCATTTTTACTAACAACTACAAAATATTATTACTCATATAACCATAAAAAGAAACTTACCTTACAATAAGAGTACTCTTGAATTACTAAAGAATCCAGTACTAACTAGAACCTTCTTCTTGCATATTAGCTAGGGCGGAGCTAAGAGGAATTGAAAGAGAAAAAGCAAGTGGCCCGAATAAGTAAAACGAGAAAGGGAATAGGCCGAGCAGATTAATAATGGTAAAGCGACCATCCTAGCCACTATAAGCCACCAAATTTGAGATGGTCCACAAGAAGTGGTCGCCCATACAGATGCTGCTATGACCGTTTGGCCACCGAAAATTGTGACCGAACTTTCAGTCGCTCAAATAGTAGCTGAGGTGACCGTTTCAGCAACTACAATTGCGACCAGAACTTTTTAGTGGCTATTCGACCACGAAAAAGTTGACTCCTCTTTTCTGTGACCATCTGGGTAACCAAAAGGCTAGCGACCAAATACACAATGGCAATTTCCAGTCGCTCTAACCTAAATATGTTGTAATGTATACGTTGCTGAAGGTTTGGCCATTTTATATTTAATTTTGCGCACCTTGGTGGAGCAAATTTATATTTGCAGGAGTCCGAGAAAACTAAGTTGACGGTCCTCAATTTTCTCAAAGTATGCTACTAATAGCCCTAAACTTCCTACAATTATGGAATTGATGTTTGTTGGACTAGCAAGCTCTTCTATTTTGACAAAGACCAGTCACAAATGAGCCAACATATATAATTCATCTTTAAATCGAATAAAAAAAGGTTCGGGTATTAATGTGAAGAGTTGAAGAAGGCTGACCAGTGAAGCTCCCACAGAAGTTGCGTTGCCCATCCATAAAGACAAGTTGGGATCGTAAAAGAAAACAACCTGCATGTATGTTCTTTTCAGCGTTAAAGTATGTATTTTTTGTCACTGTATGTTGTTTTTTTTGTTACTGTATGTTCTTACATTCGAGGTATATAGCTATCTCATGTGGTATTCGCATTGAAAATATTTTTTTTTTCTAATACTCTATGTTCTTTTATGTATTTGGATTTTTTTTATTTTTAATATGCCATTTTACGCATTAGTATCAATTATTATTTGTTTTTTTAATAATTTTATCAGTTTTTTTTATTGATTTTATGTGTTCTTTTTATTAGTACTTAATTGTTTTTTCAGTGTTATATGTTTCTTTTTACCAATTTTATTAAATTATATTTTATTATTATTATCTATTTATTATTTTATTAGTATCTATTAATTTTTTTATTATTCTATTATCGTTGTTCTTTTCTAGTATTTATCTGTTCTTTTACTACTAATTTTTTGTTCTTTTATAGAAACTTGTTCTTTTGCAGCTGGAAAAAATGAAAAATAAAAGGAAAAACTGGAAAAAAAACTACAAAAAAATAAAAATGAAAAGGAAAATAAAAATAAAATTGGAAAAAAATAAAAATGAAAATAAAAAATGAAGGTCAAACAAAAAAGAAAAATGCAATTAAAAAAAAAACAAATGGAAGAATCAGAGGGGGAAAGAAAGGCGGAAGTGGAAACAAAAAAGTGAAAATAAAAGTGGAAAGAAAAAACCTTAACAAGGGGTCGCTGGATTCGAACCCATGTCCAGCCCTAGGTGCCCCAGTTCATCCAAAATGGTAGCCGCTTTAACCAAAGTCGCCGATTTCCCGGCTTTTGGGAGAAAAAATGCAAAATTCGCGTTTTCTTGTGCAAGAAAACGTCAAACTACATGGTGAAGGCGCCGATTTGTTGTAGAACCGGAGAACAGAACATGGAGATCGGAAGTGAAGAGAGAAAGAACAGGGAAGGTAGGGAGGGAGGGAGAGAGAGAGAGATATGAGAGCAACAGAGAGAGAGATGGAGATAAGAGCAAGAGTGAGGGACGGAGATGAGAGACGAACGAGAGCGAGGGAGAGAGATGGGCGAGAACAAGAATCCAAGATGAGAGAGGCAGAAAGGGTAGAAGGAGACTGACGAAGAAGAAGAAGAAGAAGAAGAAGAAGAAGAGCAGCAGTAAAACAGGATTGACAGAAGCAACCAGATGATATAAAAAAAAGCTTAATTACAATTTGCCCCTTAGGTTTATGTGTAATTACACTTTGCCCCTTAATTTTTTAATATAGTCCAATATTAACTTCCGAAATTTTAATTTAAATAATACAGTAGTCATTTCCTAGTAATTTTTATCTGTATAGTATTTTTTTTACAGTTAATAAACATTTTAAATTGTCAATTTTTTTCTTTTTTTTTTTTTTTTAAATATCATTTAATTGTAAAAAAATATCATATAGATTAAAATTACTTATAGATTAGTACTATAGAGATTAAATTAAGATTTTAAAAGTTACCATCAAACTGTAATAACGAGGTAGGGGTAAAGTGTATAATTTTTAAATAGAAAGGGCAAAATATAATATTATCTAAACCTCAGGGGATAAATTATAATTAGTTCTATAAAAAATTAATTGATGAGTGAGATTTCATTTAACTTTTTTTAGGACTTCAACTTAATAGAAATAGAAAAATTATTAAAAAATAGAAATAAAAATTTACTATTTTATTATGGTAATTTTTTATAAAGGCAACAATTTTTAATAAAAGTAACATAGTTTTTAATTAATTTATACAAAAATATGCGGCTTATGACTTTATGTACATAAAATTTAATATAAATTATAATTTAATTGAGACATTTTCACGACATTTCTTATTTTATATTATAAAAAGTACGAAGATGCACAAATGTTGAATGATTTTTTTACTTTTGCATTATAAGTTATTTTGTTCTTTTAATGAAATCCAATTTTGTCATTATCTATTTAATTGGAGTTACATTAACACTAAAACACTAAAAGAAACCCCTAAGTCACCACTGAATTTTATTTTTTACTATAAACTTGCCCTTTCTTGATTTTACGTTACAGAATTAAGTATTAACTGTAATTTTTTTGTGTTAATCTTACCTAAAACTCTTAGATTGTCCTTAAATTTTTTTTTTTTTTTGCATCAAACATTTCACTTGGTTCTATATTACTATGAAACAATACCTCAAGTACAATAAATATTTTATAAAACTTAAAATTTAAACTTAACATTTCAAAAGCCTTCAAAGCCAAATCTTTTGTTTGAATAAAAGACTTAAATATATGGTAAAACTCATGCTAAAGTGTGTACTACTAAATATTTTATAAAACTTAAAATTTCAACTTAGAATTCCAAAAACCTTTAAAGCTAATCTTCTATTTGAATAAAATGTCTAAATATATGGTAAAAATTATGCTAAAGTTTGTACTACTATAAAAAGTAGCTTTGAACATAAAATTTTTGTCAATCAAGTTTTTTTAATTTTGCAACTTGGGTGAGTATATGCCATGAAAGCTTATTATCTGGTAAAACTCTTGCTAAATTTTTATGTGTGTGTGTGTATGTGTCTATATATGTATATGCATGAAAAATGTGTGTATGTGCCTATATATATTTATGCATGAAAAATTCACCTAGAAAAAAAGAACATACTACTTTTTTCATATTACTTCTAGAGAATGTGTATTTTTTTCCTATTTAAGAAACAATATCTATATGGCTTCAAAGAAATGAGAAAATAGTACTATTATTATTTGTTTTTGAAGTTGAATAAAGATGAGCGTACACAAAAGCCCCTTTTTACCCTTACATTATAAGTCATTTTATTCTTTTAATGAAATCCAATTTTATCATTGTCTATTTAAATGGAATTATATTAACACTAAAGCACTAAAAGAAACCATTAAGTTTGCCACTAAATTTAATCTTTTGCTACAAACTTGCCCTTCTTTGATTCTATGTTATAGAATTAAATATTAGATGTAATTTTTTGTGCCAATCTTAAGTAAAACTCTTAAATTGTCATTGTTATTTTTTTCTTTTTTGCATCAAACATTTCACTTGGTTCTATATTACTATTAAATAATACCTCAAGTATAATAAATAATTTGTAAAATTTAAAATGTCAACTTAGCATTTCAAAAACTTTCATAGCCAAATCTTTTGTTTAAATGAAAGACTTAAATATATGGTAAAATTCACGCTAAAGTTTGTACTACTAAATATTTTAAAAAACTTAAAATATCAACTTAGCATTTCAAAAATATTTAGAGCTAAATCTTTTATTTGAATAAAAGATTTAAATATATAGTAAAAATCATGCTAAAGTCTGTACTACTATTAAAAGGGCTTAGGGATGTCAACGGATATATAGTTCGGTTGGCATCCAGTTACATTCGATTCGATGAGTCAGATTATTTTCGCAATTGATTGGATTTTTTCACCCATTGGCAGGTTTAGGGTTCACCCACCCCACATCTAACCCATATATATTTGTGATTATGGAAGTGTGGTGGGTGAATGAGTTTTACTTGACTCAATCCATCTAAAAATGAGTAGGATATGAACATGAAAATTGTCCACTCGATGGGTGATGGGAAGGATGCGGGTAGGGTTTCCACATCTTTATCCGACCCATTAACATCCCTAAAAGCATGTTTGAACATAAATTTTTTGTCAGTTAAGTCTTTTAGTTTTGAAACTTCTATGAGTATATACCGTGAAAGCTTATTATCTGATAAAACTCTTACTAAAGTTTCACACAAAACCTATATGTATTGAATAGAAAAAAAATAATTTTATGTATAAAAAATATTTACTAAAAATTTATGTAAGTGAAGATGATGCATGTGTATACCCAGTATGCCATATCATTGCAGTCTTGAGTTAGATCTGATAGCATTTATAATGATCTAAATCCAAAACCAGTCAATAGAACACCAGCCCAAACTACACTGACTATCCTTTTGGAAATAGATAAACGCGATGTGTTTATACTCTGGAACTTAAATCTATATATCCACATAAGACTTCTCATATTTTTCCCATATGGGATATGAGGTTGTTACAAATTTTATATTTTCTATTTAATTAAAGTTATGTTAGTATTAGGATTCTAAACATGGTAAAAGAAAAGAATCAACTGACAAAGACCTGAATATGTGGTTGCCTATTTAATTAGATATTTAATAGTATTAAAACACTATAAATATAATAAGAGATGAAAAATGCAAAGTTGTATGCGTTTAACCACCAAATTTAGTTAAATTTAACAAATATACCCTTAATTGTTCATAAATGCTTTTGAATTCCTCTTTCCTTTACTTGCCATTCAAACTATAATAATAATAATACTTAAAACTTATAATCTTTAACCAGTAGTTATTTATACATTAAAAAATAATAATAATATTCTAAAATTTTAATTCTATTTATAAAAAAATTAAGATTTTTAACAGGAGGTTTTTTTGCACTAGAAAGCCTTATAGGTATTTAAACCCTTGACTTCATCTATACCAACTGGGGCTTCAAACTATCAAATGAAATTAGAGTTATGTAGTTGAATTGACCTACTTATTAGAGAGTTATATGGCTTCGTGAATGCTCTAACTTGAAGCTTTGTAATTTAAATGATATACTTGAAAAGAAAAGAGATGGTTGTTCAAAGTTAATTAATCCAAAATGGATTATTATTATTATTATGAATTTTTTATATGAAATTAATATCATTTGAAAATTAATTCTATATATGTATAATAATTTATTGAATAATATTTTTATAGTGTAATTACTTTGAATTTTTCACTTATTCAATATAAAAGATTAATTAAAATTTAATTACACCATAAAAATGTTATTCAATTGATTATTATTATTATTGTTATTATTTCTATTATTATTATATAGTATTAATATTAGGGAATATTGATCTTTAGTTAGCTCTAATATCATTTGTAATGATCTAAGTCCAGAACCAGTCAATGGAACACCAAGTCACACCATATAGGCTATCATTTAGAAAGGGATAAATGTTATGTACTTATATTCTGGAACTTGAATTTATATATCCACAAAAGGTTTCTCATATTTCTCCCATGTGGGATATGAGGGGTTTTACAAATTTTATATTTTATATTTAATTAAAGTTATGTTAGTATTAAGATTCCAATCATATAATAATAATAATAATAATTAAAGCTTATAATATTTAATTAGTAGTTATTTATACATTGAAAAATAATAATAATATTCTAAAATTTTAATTCTATTTATAAAAAATTAAGATTTTTAGCAAGAGTCTTTTTTGCACTAAGAAGCCTTATAGGAATTTAAACCTTCGACTTCATCTAAATCAATTAGGGTTTTCAAATTGTCAAGTGAAATTATAGTTATACGATTGAATTGACTTACTTATTAGAGAATTATACAGCTTTATGAAAGCTCTAACTTGAGGCTTTAGAGTTTAAATGATATATTTGAAAAGAAAAGATATGGTTGTTCAAAGTTAATTAATCCAAAATGTTTTATTTTTATTTTTATGAAATTTTATATGAAATTAATATATTTGAAAACTAATTCTATATATGTATAATAATTTAGTGAATGATATTTTTGTAGTTTAATTACTATGAATTTTTCACTTATTCAACATAAAAGATTAATTAAAATTCAATTACACCATAAAAATTTTATTCAATGGATGATTATTATTATTATTATTATTATTATTATTATTATTATTATTATTATAACACCCACTCTGCCCATCATCCCATGCTTCTTTAACTTCTGAAACCTATTCAAAGGTCAGGTTTTAGGCCTTTTAGATTTGAGGCTGCTTGGCTTTGCCATCCTAATTTCAAAAACTTTGGATGTCCTGGTGGTCCCCCTCTTTTAATACAATGGAAAATCTGGATGTTTTTAAGCAATGTGTTTTGGATTGGAATAAAAATTGCTTGGGGAACATTATTTTAGAAAAAAAGGCAAATCCTCTCTAGACTAAAGGACATTCAAACTACTGCCCTTAATGATTTTCTCCTTAATCTTGATAGTCAGCTCATAAATTACTACAATAAAATTCTTATGAGAGAAAAGGATCTTTCGAAGTTGAAATCTTGTATTGATTGGCTTTGTGAATGTGATAGAAACACCAAATTTTATAATTTTTCTACTATTGCTAGTAGGGAAAATAATCAAATTATGGGTGTTAGGAACCAGAACACAAGCAAAAAAAAAAAAAAAGAGACACGAGAATTTACGAAGAAAACCCCAAGCAGCAAGTCAAAAGAGAACTTTTCTATGAAAGAAGAAGAATACGAGCTACAAATAGCTCTTTACTATCTAAGTCGCTAACTAGATTTTGGGGCAATTTCTAATTTCCCCAATTAAGCTCCTTATATAAGGAGTTAAAGGCACTAAGGCAAAAAGCCTTATTTCCTAACCCATGTGGGATGAAGGTCAAGAACAAAGTTAAGGCAAACTTTAACAATCTCCACCTTGCATCAATTTTGTTGTAGATGAACAAAATTCCACCTTGAGACCAAATTGATTTGTAACCTTCTTCTTTGATCTTCACAGCCACGTCCAAAAAAGTGATAATCAACGAATAAGATTCACTACGTCCAAACAATGTTGGAACTTAGATCCAAGAAAAGTCTTTGTCATCATATTAGCAGCATTATCCAGTGTGCTAATCTTCATGGCCGTAATATCACCTTTATCAACAATTTCACGAACAAAGTGATATTTGACCCCACTATGTTTAGTATGCTCATGGAACATGCTATCCTTCATCAAGAAAAATAGCACTTTGGCTATCACAATATATCTCCAGTCTAAGATCATCTTAAGTAAGCTCTGTATAAATATTCCTAAGTCAAATTGCTTCATTCATTGCTTTAGTGATTGTCATATACTTTGCTTCTATAATTGAAAGAACAACTATTGCATGCAGGTAAGCTTTATAACTCACTGCACAACCACCAAAAGTAAAGACATATCTTGATATGAGTTGTTGGGTGTCAATATTACCCACATAATCAGAATCTACATATCTAAGCAATCAAACTGTAAAACTACCAAACTCAAGACAAGTCGTAGTCGTACCTTTTAGATATCTTAATATCCACTTTACTGCTTGCCAATGCTCTTGTCCTGGATTAGCCATGTAACGACTCACAATGCTAACTGCAAGTGCTAAGTCAGGACAAGTGCAAACCATCGCGTACATAATGCTCCCAACAGCACTTGCATATGATATTTTCTCCATCTTCTTAATTTCTTCATTTGTCGTCGGACATTAACATGATGATAACTTGAAGTGTGCAGCAAAAAGTGTAGAAATTGGTTTGGCTTTGCATATGCCAAACCTTTCCAGAACTTTACGTACATAATTTTCTTGTGAAAGACAAAGCTTCCTAGCCTTACGATCATGTTTGATCTCTATGCCTAGGATACGTTCTACTGCACCTAAATCCTTCATGTCAAAATTTGCACTTAATTGTGCCTTAATCTTGATAATTTTTTACTTGCTCTTTGCTACAATAAGCATGTCATCTATATAAAGCAGTAAATATGTGAAAGAACCATCTCTGACCAGTCTCATGTAGACACATGAATCATAACTGCTTCTCCTGAAAACAAGATTCAAAACAAACATATCAAAATGTTTATACCATTGTCGAGATGATTGCTTGAGGCCATATAATGACTTTCGGAGTTTCCAGACATGGTCCTCCTTCCCCTCAATCTGAAAACCTTCAAGTTGGTCCATGTACATTTCTTTCTTTAATTCACCAAGTAGAAAAGCTGTTTTAACATCAAGTTGCTCCAACTCAAGATCATCTAATGCAACAAGACCAAGGAACAGTCAGATAAAACTATGCTTCACGACAGATGAGTAGATATCATTAAAGTCCACTCCTGGTACCTGGCTAAAGCCTTTTGCTACTAGTCTAGCTTTATACCTTGGTTCTTCAACTCCTGGAATTCTTTCTTTCTTCTTGAACAACTATTTATACTTGACTTCCTTTTTACCTTTGGGTAGTTTAGCTAGTGTCCAAGTGTCATTCTTTTGAAGCAATTCCATCTTTTCTTGCATAGCCATAACGCACTTAGTAGAATTTGGATAGTTAGTTTCATCCTTATAATTAGCAAGTTCAAAACAAGTCTCTGTCTCTTCAATAGCTGCAAAAGTAAACCCAACAAAGTTTGCTTCCTCAATTAACCTCTTTTGAGGTATACCTTGATTGCTACTACGAGGTCGATCAATAGCAATAGAACGAGAGGGCTGAATGTCATCAGTTGAGGCTTGTTGTTTTACCTCAACTTGTGTATCCTTAACATCTTGATCATGTATCCCAGAATGTATTTCGAGATTCACCTAGCTTTTAATCTTATCCTTTTCAATGGTTGAATCAGTGACAGTCAACTCCTCTTTTTTATACAACATGGATGTCTTATTAAAGACAACATTCCTGGCTATGAAAACTTTGGAAGTTTGAGGGTTTTATAATCTATACCCTTTAACTCCTATTGTGCATCCAAGAAAGACACATTTAATTGATCTAGGTTCTAACTTCCCTTTATTCACATGTGCATAAACAGGACATCCAAATATCTTAATATCATTATAATTAGTCGGCCTACCCGACCAAACTTCTTCAGGTGTCTTTAAACCAATAAAAGTATGAGAAGATTGGTTTACCAGAAAACAAGCTGTGGAGACTGTCTCTATCCAAATTTTTTTCCCCAATCTTGAGTTTGAAAGCATGCATCTTGCCTTGTCCAATAAGGTTCTATTCATCTATTCTGCCGCACCATTTTGTTGTGGGGTCTCTGGAATAGTTAGATGGCGTACAATACCTTGATCTTTGCAGTATTGGTTGAATTCTCTATAACAGAATTCCATACCATTATTTGTCTTTAGCCGTTTTACCTGCTTCCCGGTCTACTTCTCGATCATGGTCTTCCACTACCTAAAGGTGGTAAAAACTTCATTCTTATGCTTCAAGAAATATGCCCAAACCATTCTTGAAAAAATCATCAATGAAGGTAACCATGTAACGAGCTCCACCAAGATATGCCTCACGAGATAGTCCACAAACATCAACATAGATGCAATCAACAGTTCATTTAGTATTGTGTTTTGTGGGATAGTAAAAGTGATTCTTTTTTGCTTGCCAAATAAACAATGTTCACAGAAATCTAACTTACTAACCTTCTGTTCTCCAAGTAGCCCTCTCTTGCTCAGCTCAGAAATGCTTCTTTCACTCATATGGCCTAGCTGCATGTGCCACAATTTTATCACCTCCTCATTTGAAATACATGATTCAGCAACTGCAGATTGGCTTTCTATGGTTTTACCATCCAAAATGTAGAGCTTTCCATTCTGCTGGCCTTTCATGACTACTAATGATCCTCTGACGATTTTCCGCGAACCATCCCTACCAACAAAGGAACAACCATTCTCTTCTAATGAACTTAAAAAATTAAATTTCTTCTCATATCAGGGGCATGCCAAACATTTGATAGTATTCTCACTATCCCATCATGCATCCGAATTTTAATGTCTTTGATGCCCGCAATTCTGCATGCGTTGTCATTCCTCATCATGATTACTCCTTGATGGACCAGTTCATATGTGCAAAACTAATCTTTATGGGGAGTCAAATGGAATCAACAAGTTGAATCCATGGTCCATTTGCCACTTTTACTACTATCTGCTTATGCAGTTATATAAGCTTCTGTGTTGTTTATTGATGAGTTTTCAGTAACTAAAGTAAAGTCATCTTCATGAGTGGCAACACTAGCCTCATCTGGTGGCCTCTGCTTGTTCTTGTCTCCATTTCCACCATTATGATTCTTTTTCTTTAATTTGTGACAATTATCGTTAATATAACCTTGCTTTTTATAGTAGTTGCAACCAAGATTCTGATGTTTTGACTTCGATCTTGAAGATGAACCTTTTTCATTCTTTCTTTCAATTGATCTGCCTTTTGAATACAAGCCTTCTCTACTTTCTTTACGCTTTGAAGTGTTCATCCTATCTCTTAACAATAGATTGGAACAAACTTCATCTAAAGTGATTGTATCTTTTTCATAAAGCATGGTATCACAAAAACTATTTTATGATGGTGGAAGATGGTATAATAAAAGCATAGCCAAATCCTCATCATCGGTCTTAACATCAAGATTTTCTTAGTCATTGATGATTTCTCTGAATTCTTCAAGATATGATTTAATAGACTTACCTTCTAACAGCTTACATGAGTACAGCTTGGATTTAGCATACAGTTGACTTGTTAAACTTTTCATCATAAGAAGCGATTCAAGCTTCAACCATAAGCTGGCAGCAATTGTCTCCTTACTGACCTTCTAAAAAATTTCTGTCGATAAGTGTAACTAAATTTGAGTTAGCGCCTTTAGATTCTTTCTCTCATTCTCTAGCTCTGTACCGAACATAGTTGTCATCCCAAGTAGTGCCTCATCCAAATCAAGACTTATAAAAATTGCTTTCATCTTGATTTTCCACATTGAAAACTTTGTGCTATACGTAAGTGGTGCTATATCCAACTTTGTTGATGTCGAAGCCATCACAGCTCTACCACAAACCTTCTTGGCAGAAATAAGCTCCAATAATGAATAGTGATCATATACATGAACAATAACCATATACAGGAATAGTGATCATATATGGAAATAATATTACTATATGGGAACAATATCATGAACAGTAACTGTATACAGTTACGGAAATAGTACTCATATACGGGAACAATAACCATACACAAGAATAGTACCAACACCTCAAGGTGAGTGATAAAACTATTTATTTTCTGATGTGGAGGATCTGCCTTTTAGGGGTAACCACGGAGCATATGATAAGTAACTATCATTAACCTAACCTTGGCTCTGATATTAGTTTGTTAGCAATCAACATGTAAACACAAAGAAAAGAGACACGAGAATTTATGAGGAAAACCCCAAGTCAGGGAAAAACCTCAAGCAGCAAGCTAAAAAAGAACTTCACTATGAAAGAAGAAGAATACAAGCTACAATTAGCTTTTTACTATCTAAGTGGCTAACTAGATTTTAGGACAATTTCTAATTGCCACAACTAAGTTTTTTATACAAGGAGTTAAAGGCACTAAGGCTTTGTTCTTAGCCAATGTGGGATGAAAGAGAGATATATGGGAACTAAGGCATAAAGCCTTATTTCCTAGCCTATATGGAATGAAAATCAAGAACAATGTTGAGGCAAGCTTCAACAATGGGTTTAAAAGATAATGTTGGTAACTGGTTTTTAGATCATAAGGATATTTGTTTACACATTGATAAGTATTTCATGGACTTTTTTTCCACCTCACTTGAAAAAGTTTTAATATTTGGTTTCTGTCTTATGTGTTTGAATGGGATAAACTCCTATTGGTGACTTCTATCCTTGATGGAAAAAAAAAAATCCTCTCAGCTCTTAACAACATAAAGGATTCGAAAGCCCCTAGACCAGAAAAAATTCATGCCATTTTTTTAAAGAAGTGTTGGAAATCTGTTGGTCCTACCTCAGTCATGGACATTCAACATTCTTTTAGATCACAGATATTTCCTATTGGCCAGAACAACGCCTTGATTACCTTAGTTCCTAAATAGGACCTTCTCGAGACTATTACCAACTATAGGCCAATAAGCCTTTGTAACACTTCCTATAAAATGGTGTCAAAAATCATTGTCAACAAGTTTAGGCCTTTCATTTCTTCTGTTATTAACCCTTTCTAGTTTGTGTTTGTTTCTAACAAAGGCACTGCAGACAATACCATCATTGCTCAGGAAATTCTTCACTCCCTCAAAAAGAGGAAAGGGAAAGAAGCCTTTCTTGTTCTCAAGATTGATTTGGAAAATGGTTATGAAAAAATTGAATAGAATTTCATTAGAAATACTCTTTGTCATTTTGGTGTTCCTGAATCTTTTAAGAAATTTTATTTTAAATTGTATTTTTTCCTCTAATCTCTCTATGTTAGTTAATGGCTCTATGATTGATGTGTTTTACCCTTTTACAGGGATTAGGCAAGGTGATCATCTTTCCCCTTACTTTTTTATTTTGTGTTTGGAAATGCTTTCTAGAATGATTAAATTTTAACATAATGTGGCAAATGGCATGGCTTTAGGATGGGTAAGGATGGTATAGAGTTCACTTATTTGTTCTTTACTAATGATCTATTATTCTTTGCTGAAGCTTCCCTTGACAATTGTTTGGCCATAATGGAAACCCTCAAAACTTTCTGCTCCTTCTCTAATTAAAGTACTAATCATGCTAAGACCAGGTTCTTGTTCAATAATAATACTTCACGTAAAACTAGAGTTAGTTGCACTAACATTTTGCAAGTTAGTGAAACTAAGCAGTTTGGTAAGTATCTGGGTTACCCCTTGACCCATAAGAAATGGTCTTATGTTGATTGTTACTTCATTTTAGAAAAAAAAAAAATGAGCCGAAGGCTTACATGTTGGAGGTTTAAGTTTCTTTCTTTGGCTTGTAGGGAAGTGCTGACTTATTCCACACTTTCCACTATAGGAAATTACTATTTGTACACTATTGTTCTCCTTGTGAAAAATTTTAATAATGTAGACAAAATATGTAGAGACTTCCTTTTAGGATCCTCACCCGACAGAAAAAAGGTGCACCCTATTAATTAGGATATCGTTACTAGGACTAAGAAACAAAGGGGTCTTCTCAATAAATAGGTGCACCCAATTAATTGGGATTAAAAAGATGGTCTTCTCAATAAAGCTCATTTGTTCAAGTTATCTTGGAATGTTAAGGCCGACAAGAACAAAGTCTTAAGTAGGCTTTTCACTAATAAGTATAGTAGGCTCAAGGACCCCAAGCAACTGGAAAGCAATAAGAAAACAATAATTTGATTGATATGGGTTTGAAAAAGTTTGTTTTTAGTGGCTCTAGCTCTTCCGGGTAGTTTTACAACTAGCTGGGAAATGTTACTATTAGGAGCAAAATTCAAGCCCTTTAAGGCTAGAGGAATCCTATCTTTCTGTCAAATAAATGTTTTCTGGAGATACCTCACACATTGATAAAATATCGATTATCTTTCTTAATAGTATAATTAAACAAGTCAAGATGGTTCTTATCTTATTTCAAGACTGTTTATAGGATAGAGAAATTCAGAAGTTCACCAGGGATGGTTTAATCTCTTTAAAGTCTGCTTATAACCTTATCAGTTCTTTCAATTCTTAAGAGGAAAGTGAGAATTGGAGCCGAGTGTAGCATACTCCTACTGTTCCAAAAATTCAGTATCTTATCCGGCATGCCCTTCATGGTAAAATTCTGACTAATGTCCTCCTTAACAAAAGAGGTTTGCATGTTGATAAGGTTTGTAAAAGATACGGTGTGGAAGAAGATGACTTAAAGCACCTCATTTTCACATGTCCTCATAGTAAACAAATCTTTGACTATTTTGGCATTTCCAAGCAACTCTTTCTCACTGTTAGTCCCCTCATAAAATCTGGTTGTCATAATCCAAATCCCTCCCTATTTGATGGTGTTCATTGGAAAATTTTGACTTCCTTCTCTTTGTGTCATTTTTGGAATGCTCACAACAAGTTGCTCTTTAAGAATACATCTCTTCCTATGGCTTCCATCTTTTGCACTATTAGACACTCTGTTTTGGAATATTTCCCCTTTACTATTGTGAATGCATGTCCTTCCAGAAGCATGACAACTGTCAATATCTTTTGGTTCCCCCCTCTAGTTAACGTCTATAAATTAAACATTGATGGGCCATATTCTCCATCAGAA
Source organism: Aquilaria sinensis (assembly GCA_005392925.1). NCBI lineage: Eukaryota > Viridiplantae > Streptophyta > Magnoliopsida > Malvales > Thymelaeaceae > Aquilaria > Aquilaria sinensis. The sequence goes on from SMDT01003271.1 coordinate 104,831, forward strand.
GGCATAGCTAGACCTGCCAGTATTTTCTAAAATAACAATGGCAACTTTATATTAGCCTTTGCTAAAAATACGAGCTCTACTAGTAGCCTTATGCCTGAGCTTTGGGCTATCAAGAAAGGTTTGAAATAAGCCAGCCGATATCAGCTTTGGCCTTTAAGCATTGAGATGATTTGCTGGTTGCCTTAAAATTATTGAATTCATCTCAATGCCCTTCTAAAAATTTAATGCCATTTATTTTGGATTACAGGTCCTTCAAAGATCCAATGAAGCTAGTTCAAGTTTAGCACATCTTTAAGGAAGGAAATGCTGTTGCAAATCTACTTGCTAAACAAGGTTCTCACCTTGATAGGGACAACACTTTCATCAATCATACTTGCCCCTTTTTTGCTACTATTGCCCTCTTAGCAGATTGTATGGGGAGTATGTTTACCCTCTATTTCACTTTTTACTGCTACCTCTTTTAAGCCACCCTATATGGCTGTTTGGCTATATTAAACTTATCCCTTAGGCTGTTTTTCTTCTTTTCCTCTTTCTTTAATGATATGCTTCTTTTTCTACTAAAAAAATAGAATGTTTCTTAAATTGGTGGATCTTTGAACACACCCCTAAGTATTAAAATAGGATTAAATACCAAATTTATCACTCAAAAGTATCAAAAGAACCAAATTTGCCATCAAACATTCAAAAATACCAAATTTCATTCTAAACTTTACTTTCAAGACCAAATTTATCATTGATATTACAAAAAGTATCATATTTGCCATTTTTTTTGTTAAGTGACCTTCAAATTGAAGGCGAAAAATAATAATTTTGGTTATTGGTTCCTCATGTTTCTTCTATTAGTGCCCTAACTTTTCCTATCTAATGATCATGAGATCTTCTTCCAGAGAAGAAAGACCACTCCCCCGCCGACAACATCATCCAGCCATTGCTCCGCCACTGTACACTCCTAAACTCATGAGCCTTCATCTCCAACCTCCTATACCCACCAAGCAAGCACAACTGGAGCTCTAAACTCAACTTACCCATATTGAACTTGAACCACTCCTTGGAAAAATTGGTTTACCGGATGCAAAACAGATCATCTTGTTTCAATGGATAGTGTCAGACAGTATACTGGATTAGTATCTACATATTAGATGTGAAAAATATAATTATCACAAGTTCGTAGTGGCAACTGATAACTTTTTCTAAAAAGATCTTTTGAACCAAGAACAAGAATTGCTCAAAATCATTACTATTTCTTATTTTGTTTGCAATTACTGTAATAAGAAATTGAAAGATTCTTAATTTGATCTATTAAGCACCCCCTTCCCCGATTTATTAGTTCTCCATTAACTGAGATTCAATTAAAAGCAATACTAATTTTTCAGTGTTCAAGCTATTGTAATTAGACTTTGTATATACCTCATTAATTTATTCTTAATTAACATCTTCGGCCAGAAAAAAAAGGAAAACATAAAGAAAAAGAAAAAAGAAAGAAAAAGAAAGAAAAAGAAAAAAAAAGAAAAAGAAAAAGCAATTAGACCAACCTTGGAGTAAATATCTGTAAAAGCAGCTTTTCAAGATAATTCAAATAAACTTCAATCACATGAAAAAGATGTTGATGAAATGGGAATGGGAAGTAGCGAAGTAGCTGAGCTTGTAAACAGTGGAGATGAAGAGATCATTGGGCAATTGGTTGAAGAAGATGACGTGATTGTCACATGGACAAGGACAATAGTAGAATAAACATGAAATAATGAAGGACCAAAACTGTTAGTTTTCCTCTTTAGTTGATAGTCAATCAACAACAGTAGTAAATTTAGTCTCAAAAGTAAACTTCAGCATTAAATTTGGTACTTTTGATAGTTTGATGAGTTTGATGGTAAATTTTGTTTTTTTTAAATATTTTTTAGTGGTAAATTTGGTATCTAATCCATTAAAATAAAAAGGATTCATGGAATCATTTTTTTTTAAAAAAAAATGTAATTAAACATACAACAATATTTCCAATTTAAAAATTAATAATTTGTTATTATTAGCTTTAAACAAGTCAATAAATTATAATAGAATAAAATAATAAAAAATTGGTAATTATAGATTAAAAAACAAAAATATGTTTTTACAAGTAAAATAAATAGTTATTTGATTAATAAATGACACCAAAGCAGATGATAAGCATTCGTTTGTCTAGCCACTCAATTTCTCACCAAACTTGGTTTGAAGTATCATGAAGTCAATAAAGTTCCAATTAATTTAGTCTAAACTCTTCTCAAAATATATTTTGAACAATCACGTTCTCTTTCTGCTCCTATTTAAAAACTAATTATATGTTTCATTTGTCACAAGCTCACTATCTAGAACTTGCCTTCTTTCTATAAATGTACTTTGCAACTACTCAATCAAGATAGGAATAACCTTTTTATGATCAACATTTTAGCCAATGTTTTTGCAAACATTTTAAATTGGTACCAAGGTAAGCTAACCGGCATATATTTTCTTAACCCCCCCAGAGAGGCACATTTTGGAACCAAGACAATAAAAAAGATGCATAACACCAACTTATCCTTCCATTTGGAATCCAGCTGCTTAAATTTTAGGCTTTAAAATTGTGGTCTTATTACATTATCTTTCTTAAGAATATTCAAAGAACTATGGATTTCTTCTTTCGCTTGAACCCAAAACCTTCTTCCATAAATCATTCACTAACAGACCTTTTATGTTATTTTTCCTGATTCTTCCTTATACCGAATAATGAAAGAATTTCAAATTCTCATTTCCTTCTTTAGCCCATTTGACTCTAGCTTTTGCTTAATCATACTCTCATTTACCCGGACTTTGTTCTACAACTCAGAGATGCAATTTATTCTCTGCATACATTCTTGCTCATCAATTACTGTCTCTTTGGCCAACTAATGCCCATTTTTCTATATCAGACTTTAGTTGATCAATAATTTGCTCACTAACATTTCCAAACACCACAGAACTCCATTCTTTTAATGCTCATTTTAAATATTTCAATTCATTTTCGAGTACAAAACCATGTCTAGAATCTGGCTCTAGAGAGCTCTTTCTGTTGCTGGTCTTGTAACTCAACTTTAGTGCAATTTTGTTTGTACTTCCGCTCTTGTTCTATAAAATTTTTCTTGGCTAGTAAAAGAAAGATAAAAATATGTCTTTTCAAAAATATAAATTCTAAAATTTATATGTCACCTTATCTTTCATAAACATTAGCCATTGTTATAGAATTATAAATTTAGATTAAAATCACTTTTTAGAAAATCTAAGATGATTCTTATAGATGAACAACCAGATCAACTACCAACTGAAACACTAGATGAATTACATGATGATCTAGTACACCAGCAACCAAATCAACCTGTTTGTTGGACTCCAATCCTTATCATTCGTTTTACCATCGCCCATGCCGCTTTGAGGCATGCTGGCTTTGTTACCCTCTATATCAGAGTATAGTTGAAGCATTTTGGAAATCTTAAGTCCGAGGCTCCCATTTGTTTTGTGTTACCACTAAGTGCTCGGCTATTGTACTAGCTCTTCGTTGACAGAATAAATCTCACATTAGTCGTATTCTCTCTCAAATATGGCATGTGGAGAATAGTTGCCGGTATATCCAGATGCTGCCAGATACTTCTACCCATTAACATAGGTTCCAAGATCTTCGTAAGCAACACACCACTTTTTTTGTTGCAAAGAAATGTATATAGGCCCAAAAGGTGAAAATTAAATGGCTTTCATAGGGAGACTTGGACACGCATTTCTTCCACCTTGTTACTAAGTCGAGACAAGTGTGCTCTCAAATCTATGCTATCCAGGTTGCCAACAATGATTGGGTTTATAAAGAGAATGAAATCATAGCCCATATGCGGGATGCTTTCTATGCCCTCTTCAACCTTCCCTCAATGGATACGATGGCCTAATAGGAGGCCTTATGTGCAGATATCATGAGGACTCTCTCCAATGCCTAGTGTGAATCCTTCCTGCGTTTACTAAAGAAGAAATTTGGAAGGCAGCATTTGATCAAGCAAATTTTAAAGTTCCGAGCCTTGATGGTCTTCGGCCAATAGTCTTTAAGCATTTATAGGGCATATTGGGTAATGACACGATGGAGGCTGCTTTATCTTTTCTAAATGGTGGTTTCATGCTCCAATAGGTAAATCGCACCTTTATAACTCTCATCCCCAAGATTAAGGACATTTGCATAGTTGATGATTTCATGCCCATCCATCTATGTAATACTCTATATAAAATTATTGCTAAGGCCTTGGTTAACCACCTAAAGCCGGTTCTACATTCCCTGATTTTTTTGTTCCAAAATGCTTGTGTTTGGGCCGTCACATTCAAGCTAATATTATTATAGCTCATGAACTCTCAAATGTCATTACTCATACTTCCCAATATGTAGGTCCCCGTGCTTCAAAAGCTATTTTAAAATTAGATATTCACAAGGCTTATGATAGCCTAGACTAATATTTTATTGACCAAGTTCTTCGTGTCATCAAGTTCCTAAAAAAATGGGTACATCTTATTATGCAATGTGTGACTACAATATCATATTCCATTTTGGTTAATAGGTGTACTACTGAATGGTTCTCTCCATTAGTGGGAATTTGTCAAGGTGACCCATTATCCCTGTATATATTTATTTTGTGTCCAAAAGCTTTTTCTGGTCAATTCCAAAGAATTCAATCCTCTAGGGTTATTGAAGGACTTCATACTAATAGAAATGCTTCAACAATTAATCATTTGTTCTTTGCGAATGATTGTCTTGTGTACTTTAGGCCATCTGTTGCAACTGTTCAAGCTCTCCATCAAACTATCATGGATTTTGAAGTTGCAGCTGGTCAAAGAACTAACTTACAAAAGTCAGAATGGTTCTTCAACCGTAATGTTTCAAGCCTTAAGTGTGATGATATTGTGCAAATTCTACCATTTTCAGTTAGCGGATGAATTCCAAACTATCAGGGTCTTCCATTCTTGCAGGATCTATCTAGATGCTCATTTTTCCAATTCTTAATAGATAAAGTTTGCAATCATCTTGCAAATTGGAAGTGAAATCTTTTAAATCCTACCAAGCTTTTTTCCCTCACTCAATCCACCTTATCTTCTATTCCCATTTATGTTATGTCTTTATTGAAAGTTCCTATGACCTTGGCAGGTAATTTACCTGCTCAATTTGTATGATTCTGGTGGCCAAGTTTCAGAGAGAAAAATAATGCTCACCTTTAACATCGAAGGGCTTCTACATCTCCCGAAAGGACTCGGGGGACTTGATATTAAAAGTTCTGTCTTTTTAACTAGATCTTGCTCGCTACAACCTTTTGGCATATTTTCATTGGTAATAGTAACTCTTTAGTTTATAAGGTTATTTTAGCAAAATATGGTGACTTTCATTCTATCTAGAATGCAAAAGCTCCGAGCAACTAATCTTTTGTTTGGCGTAGTCTCCTACATGGTTGAGTCCCTCTCCAAGACTACATCTAGTGGATGGTGGGTATATGATCAGCGTTTGCATGCCAAGATCCCAGGAATATCTCCAATACACTTGAACCTGCTAATGGGTGATGGGGACAAGGATTCCAATCTTCATGTTGTAAATCTATCTGATCCTCATCAATTGAGCTGGAACATCCCCCTTTTGCAAAATTTGTTCCCATAACAAATTGTTGAGTTTATTTGCAATATTTCAATACTGGATAACAGGATGCTTTAGACTCCATTCATTGGCTTGGCAACTCAATATGCTCTTTTACAATTAAACATGGCTATGTTCTTAAGCTTTGGAAGAAGCCACCTAAACGCTACAGGTACTTCTCTCCAATGTACTTAGCATCAAGATTTCTCTGTTGTTATAAAAGTTTTATGGTCCTCTAATATTCCTTAGAAGTTCAAAATATTTCTTTACAAGTGTTTATCACGGTCTCTACTGATGACAACAAATATTGCTAACCATGGTGGCTTCCTTAATCCAAATTGTTTTCACTATCAAGTTTTTCCAGAAATGATGTTTCACTTTTTTTGCAAATGTCCTGGATCAAAGGGCCTATGGGGCAATTTTTTTCTCTATGTCCATCTACTTTGTATCCACCTTTTGATGCTTATTTTATTGAACTAGTGAATCATAAGCAACAGTATATGCTTGTCTGGTTTCACTTTCTTCTCTCCATAGATTATTTGCGTGGGTTGAAATAAATTTATTTTTCATAATGCCACTTTTCATGTTCCATCATTAGTTGCTTGGAGGTAGGATTTGTTTACTCAACTTTCTCTATCTAGGGAATTCCACGAGAAATGGACTATTAACCTTCAGAATCCCCTACCCATATTATGTCTTTTGTAGGGTAGCAACTTGAATCTAAACCCCCTCGGTTGGCCGGATTGATTTAATACTAACGGGCCATGGCATCAGACATCAGGCCTAGGAACTGTTGCTTGGGTATGATTGGGATCTAATGGTCCTCCCTGGATTCGCCAAAGAAATATACTTGCCCATTGTGATTCAGCCATCAAATCCAAATTTCAAGCTATTTATGAAGCTTTATCTCATCACCTCCATTTTATTACATTGTTGACAAATTGCTAGCAGGTTTTACAAGTTCTATCATTTATACTTGATACAATTTTAATCCTCAATCTGGTTGTTCAATACAGCTCACGACTTCTACTTTCCTTTTAGCGATGCTCGATAGTAGTGGTCCATAGATGTAGAGTGATGATAGCTCACCAATTGGTAGCTTCCTTTCTCCCTTAACTTTTCCTCTTCTTATATGTATTTCTCAGTATTAAAAAAATGTTTAAAAAAAAAAACAAGAATCCCAGCTCTTTGGTTTGACTAATTAATGGGCCCGGGTTTATATTTTCGTTCCCTTTTTCTGTACTTCCTATTTTGATCTCTTTAATCACTTAACGGTTCAAATACTGGCCCAATTAGTAACAAAAAATAAAAACCAACGTAAAACGAAACCAACAATAGCCCAAATCTAACACCAAACATAATTTTTCCACTTTATAAAATTCCCTTTTAATAAAATTAAAACGACCAAGGTGTTGTCACCCCTCACCGTGTCCCCCTCATACTAAAATACAATTTCAAACTAAATTTCACATCAGAAAATTGCACGCGAGGCACAAAAGAAAAAAAAGGGCATCTACCCAACTTGAACAAAGATTAATAAACTTGTATCTGCTAAACTGTGTAATGGAAATAAATGACTTAACTAAGCATCCAATAGAAATAGTTTTTATAATAACTAAAAGAATCTCCAACAAGTTTCCCATTTTATAATTTTTCTTCATTTTAGGGAATATGAAGTCATTTTTCACTCCAATAGCTTTCCAATTATATTTTCTAAAATAAAGAATGAGATGAAAGAGAAGATCTTATTCTGTATTTCTGCAAAAACTAAAAAAGTATTTGGAGAATGAAAAATAATACTCTCTCTATCTCGCATAAGTTATCCCATTTACTATTCATAATAATTAATTCATAATTTTCTTTCTTTCAAAATTTCTTATAGAAATATAAACTTTTTATATGAAAATGGTACCTTAAAATTTATAAATATAAGTTTTTTAAAAAAAATTATAGCTCAAATTAATATGAATATATTTAAGTCAAACATTAGTTAGAAAAGTTAAAATGGTCATTTTTTTGTGTAACGGAGGTTGTAAATTTTTACGTTTTGCGTAATATTTAATTATACAACAATTAATTCATATTTTTCTTTCTTTCACAATTTCTTAAAGAACTATAGTTTTTTTTTTTATGAAAATGGTTCCTTAAAGAATTTATTTTATAAATATAATTTTTAAAAAATTTTATAATATAAATATATTTAATTCAAATTTTAGTCAAAAGGGGTAAAAGAGTAATTATTTGTAAAACAGATGGAGTAATTTTTTACATTTTCAACAATATTTAATTATACAATAATTAAACTAGTCATTAATTTGAAATTTCTTTAAATCCATAATATTTAATTGTTATATAATAAATACAAAGTTCTACAAAATATGGAAGGTGTTTGAGTTGAAGTAAAAGAAATTGTAAAGATTTAACTTTTTACTTTCTCATCTTATAGAAATTTTAGGGGAGCTGTTGGAGATACATAAGATCGTTTACATAATAAGTTGCCCATGGGAAAAATACGTAACGTACGATAGATAGAATAATTATCCAAAAACAAATGTTAGAATTATTCCACGCTATTCCATCACGATGTAAGAGTAAGAAATTAGTAAAATTTGTTTGTAATTCTCTCTGATCCCATGAGTTGGAAATAAGTTATCCAGCAGTCTTAGGTTAGAAAATCTTACATAATTAAGTAATTGGGTTAATAGAGAATTTTATAATGGCATGAAACACATCATCACTGATTATTAATTGGTTTTAAGTTAAACATTTTCAACATTGTATCAAAAACCAATATTTGCATTAATTATTGTAACTCGTATGATGTTAGAGTCAAACTAGATTGTATGTCTACCACATCAGCTTATATTATATGTGAGGAGGTGTATTAACTGAAAGAATCTCATATGGTAAAATAAAGGGGCCAATTGAGGCTTTTGTATTACGATTAAATCTACTCCTTTTATAATGAGTTAGTTTAAATATGATATTTTAACACAATTTCCATCTACCTCGCCTTTCTCCTCCTTTACTCCTTAAGCTAGCTTTTTTCGAAAATTTCTTACAAAATCCTCTAAGATAAACAATTCCAGCATGTTCCATTAAAATCAAGTCTTACAAACCATATTTAACTAATAAAATAAAAATTAGACAAAAGTAGAAAAGAAGCAAATTAGCGCTTGACGCTAGGAGAAATGGGCTAGACCTGATAAGTTTCAATTTGAGTTCAAAATCGAGTTATTGATAAAGACCTAACTCATTTTACACCTCTATGCTTGCCTTTTAGTGTGCAGAGATATTTATGGCCATCTCTTGTTTGGTAGGGGACTTTAGTTCATGTTGGGAGCTACTCTCCATGAAAAGAACGGCCAAGTTTGTGTGTTTCTGATCAAATTTTTCAATTTAGAGCATTTTACTTTGCTGTAGCATTAGAACTACGGCATTATGTCGTAACTGAATGCAAACTGTCAGATTAAAAAGTTTAATTAGAGCCGTTAGATTATTTACCAGTTACTTGTTGAGCAAATATCCATTCACGCTTATTTTCCTACAGAGTACAGGAAAAAAAATCAATTGGAGAAAACGAGTTATGTATTTAAGAAATTTAAATATCTTTCCTTCTAATGAATCCGTTAATCCTTGGTATTTTATTTCAGCATATAAGCAAGCAGACTCCATATCTTGACGAATAACTATACTACAACAAAAGATTCAGCTCTACACAAGCAAAGAGGAAGTGCACTCAGAGGAAAAGCGTTTACATGTGTAACAAAAGCATTTACTAGTTGTGGAAAGGTGTTTAATGCTTGTACAAAAGCGATGAGGGAATTGGGAGAAATGAACCAAGGCAAGTTAAAATCCAAACACACATTTTTTTTCAGTCGATTACGCTATGACAAATGAAACTAATACAAATATGAGGTAAATATCAGAAATGCAACAAGAAGGCTTAAAACACATTTTACTCAAGGGAAAAATGCCTGTAATGGAAGAAAAATATTAGTGGCCTTTTGTAGTGGAAATTGTAATATTACTGAAGGAAAAATTGTAATATTATTTTTACACAATAGGAAGCAACTAAGAAATGTGTAAAAAGGAGAAAAAAATTTCAAATATTTAATTTCAATCTTTTTTGAAAAAAATCGATATTGAAGTTTATTTTTTTAAAAAATAAAAGCCATCGTTGAAGGAAAAAAGCAATTTTGCCAAAAAAAAAAAAAAGAGAAAACATTATGTGCCAAAAAAAAAAAAGGCAACAATGAGCAAAAAAAAAAAAAGCGATTTATGAGACAAAAGAAGTGATTATTAGCGCAAACAAGCAATAACACAAAATTCTTTTAACCTGGTCTTGATTGTGAACTGCGTGGCCCCCTGAATGTGAACCTCCTAGATTGTGGTTCACGTTTAAGGGGTCTGCGGTTCAAAGTTGGGCCCTGAATGTAAATCACATGATTCTTTGAATGTGAACCGCATTGATTGTGGTTCACTTTTAGGAGATCTGCGGTACATAGTTGGGGTTAAATGTGAACCGTATGACCCCCTAAATGTAAACCACCTTAATTGTGGTTCACTTTTTAGGGGGTTTGCGGTTCATACCTAGGGCTTGAATGTGAACCACATTACCCCCTGAATGTGAACTACATTACCTCCTGAATATAAATCGCCTTGATTGTAGTTTACTTTTAGAGGGTTTATGGTTCATAGTTGAGGCTTGAATGTGAACCACATAACCCCTTGAATGTAAGCCATGCTGATTGTGGTTTACTTTTAGGGGGTTTGTGGCTTATAACTAGGGCCTAAATGTGAACCACCTTAATTGTTATTTATTTTCATGAGGTCTATGGTTTATAGCTGGGGCCTGAATGTAAACTACATGACACTCTTAATGTGAACTGCCTTATTTTGGTTCACTTTTAGAGGGGCGCAGTTCATAGCTGGGGCTTGAATGCGAATAGCATGACCTCATGAATGTGAACAATCTTGATTGTAGTTCACTTTTAGGGAGCTTGCGATTCATAGTTTGGGGCCTGAATGTGAACTGCATAGGCCCCTGAATGTGAACCGCTTTGATTATGGTCCACTTTCAGTGAGTCTGCAGTTTATAGCTGGATCCTGAATGTGAACCGCATGATACCCTGAATATGAACTGCATAGCCCTAAGGATGAATTGCCTCCCCTCTAAATATGAACTATAGCCGACCTAAATGTACATCACGGGCTTGGGCCTTACCCAATAATTTAAAGTTATCCTACAGCTCAATTAAATTTACCCTACCCCATAACCAAATTTTTATAATCATCCATGCAGTAACTTTATTATTACTTTTCATCTTCCATCCTTTTTTACTTCCAATGTCTTTCACCCTTTACACCAGTTGAATTTTAAAAAGGCGACTGTACGTGGGTACAAATGACTGCATTTGTAAAAAAGGCAATAGGGGAATATTTTTGTGATTATGATTCTGGAAAAGTGATATGTCCTTAATGCCTTCTTGCTTTTTTTCCATGTCACCTTTAATATTAGTTTTTCTTTTTTTTTAATCGTTAAACATCTTTTATGTTATGATGTCACCTTTTATATATTGTTATCGCCTTTTTTGTATGGTTGTAGCTTTAGTTGTTGCCTTTCCACTTTTTTTATACTTTGACCTACCATTTTTTATCAATTGTCATCTTTTATACATTATGGTTGTCATTTATATGCCCTTTGACATCTGCAATTTCAACTCAGTACATACCATGACATCACTTTTCCTATATATTAATCACTTTTACTATACCAAAATCGTTTGCTCATTTTGTTCATCACCTTTATAGGTAAATCTAACGCTAATTGATCATTGCCTTTCTATTACTCATAAATGCCAACATCTCATCCAAGGGAAATGTGACTTAGTAAAAAATAAAAGCAATTTTACCTTAACAAATGCGATTTAGTTATAAAAAATGCTATTACATGTTTTTAAAACCAATATTTGCATTAATTATTGTAACTAGTATGATGTTAGAGTTAAAGTAGATTGCATGTCTGCCACATCAGCTTATATGTGAGGAGGTGTATTAACTAAAAGAATCTCATATGATTAAATAAACAAGCCAATCGAGGCTTTTCTATTATGATTAAATCTACTCCACTTATAATGAGTTAGTTTAAATATGATATTCTAACACAATTTCCGTCTACCTTCCCTTTCTCCTCTATTCCTTAAACTAGCTTTTTTTTGCCAATTTCTTACAAAATCCTCTAAGATCAACAATTCCAGCATGTTCCTTTAAAATCAAGTCTTATAAACCATATTTAACTAATAAACTAAAAATGAGACAAAAGTAGAAAAGAAGCAAATTAGCGCTTGCTGCTAGGAGAAATGGGCCTTGACCACATGGGTGCTGCTGTTGGCAGGGGTGAAAGTTGGGGTTGAAACCTAATTTTACAAACTGTCACCAACTCGACTAATCCTAGCCCTAACCCGACCCTATTTTTGTTGTAACCCCAAGCCCGTTTAGGTTCGGGTTGACCCGAAATGTGTCTGACGAACAGGGGGATGAATTGGGATAGGAAGAGAGGGTCGATGGTTGCCTAGTCGGTGGGATGGAGGCCAGACGGGGACGCCAAAACGGTGATTGCAAGGAGAGGGCCGGTCGTCGATGGGATAGAGGCCGGATGGGGACGTCTGAGCTCTGAGAGATGACTATAAAGAGAGGGTCAATGGTTGGTGGGATGGAGGCCGGACGACAAATGGCGTCGCAGAACTGCACTGCTGCTGCTGCCGTTTGGTTTGGGGAGTGGAGGGGGACAAATTGAGAAGCCTCAGCCAGACAGGGACGGGAACAAAACGATGAACCACGAGCAAGAGGGTTGCTAGGCTAGGGTTTGGGTTAATTGGTTAGATAGAAAATGGGAAGTTAGGAAAAAAAGAATTGAGACTTGGGTTGGCACCTGGCATACTTGGGCTTGGAAATTGGACAAAACCTGCGGGCCTACGCACTAATGGCCAACTTAGGTTGGGCTATGGCAGCCTATGATCTATTAATGTAAATATAGGATTGGGCCTAAGTAAACAGAAAATAGGGTCGGGTCGAATATTTTCAGGTCAACCCAACCCAAATTGACTTCAAAGGTTTTAGAAACGGATCGGATCGAGCCAACGCGATCAGACATTTTTTCTTCTCCCAACCCGACCCAAACCCTAAAAAGGTTCAATTTAAGTTCAAAATCCAGTTACCGATAAAAACCCAACCCACTTACAATTTAAGTTCAAAATCCAGTTACCGATAAAAACCCAACCCACTTACACCTCATGCCTGCCTTTTAATGTGCGTAGATATTTATGACCATCTGCTGTCTGGTAGGTAGAGATGTTCAGTGGGCCGGTCCTGACACGGCCCGGCTCGGGACCGGCTCGCTTGGAGCACGGCCCAAGCACGTCCAAGACCGGCACGGCCCGGGCCCGCGTTAAGACCGGCTGCATGTGGGCCGTATATGGGCCTGGAGGAGGGGGGGAGGGAGGTGGGCTCGGCACGGCCCAGGAAGGGTTGGGCCCGGCCGGCACGGGGCACGGACCGGCACCGGCGGCGGGGACCGGCACGGGACCGGCACGGGACCGGCACGGGACCGGACCGGCGGCGCAACGGCCAGAATTTCTCCAACATTCCGAAAATTTTTTAAAAAAAGGGCAAATTGCACGTTTGGTCCTTCTAACGGTTGGCAGCATTTTTTGGACCCCAGAAATTACATTTTTGCCCCCTCCAACAACTATTTTGTAAGGGTTTTTTAGGCAAAAAAAAAAAATAAGGCCTTCCCCTATAAATAGGGAGGCCATTTCCACCATTTCTTCACACCAATCTTAGCAATCTCTCCTTCTCTACTAATATATTCTCTCATTTCTTTCAAGCAGTCAATATTATTTTCTTCATTCTCAATCAATTCTCAATTACTTTCGAAGCTTGTGTTTTGCTCAATTTTGCCTCACACAAATGGCATCAAGAGGAAAGGGAAATGCCTCAAGCTCTTCATCCCGCACCGGTTTGAGGTCATTTTTCCGTGGCCTTTCCCGACCGGCGACCCGTGGGACTCATATCCAACAAACTGACGATGACGAGCAATTCGATATGAGTCAATACGACTTGGGCCTCGACGATCAACTTTCTGATGACGACGTTGAGGAAGTGGAGCCCACGGCAGCAGGGAATGTTGGTGGAGGAGATGGTTCTGAACAAACCCCGACAAGCCATCAAGCCGAACTTCTGCCAGAAGGTAAGACGGCGAGGTGCACCGCATGGGTTTGGGAGCATTTTGACCAAGTTTTTGAGAAGGATAGTCATGGAAACAATGCGAGGTTCGCACAGTGCAAACACTGCAAGCAAAAGCTCTCGCACAAGAAGAACGCTGGCACAGGAACACTGAGACGTCACATGGAATCAAAGCATCCGACTTTATGTCCAGATGCAGCTACGAGTACCGGCGGTCAGACACAGCTTGCAAGCACTGCCGGCGGATCAGGTATTTTTAAATTTAATCAAAAAAATTGTAGAGAAGGCATGATAGAATGAATGATGTTAACTGAAAAACCATTTACACAATCGGAAGATAGACACATGGAAAAATGGATTACATCATACTTAAACCCTGCTTTTAAAAGAACATCTACGACCACTACTAGGAGGGAGGCATTTAAAAGTTATGAAGCTCGTAAATCAAACTTACAAGCATACTTCTCTGCTTTAGATCACTGTATCTCATTTACTAGTGACATGTGGACTTCACCACTAGGACAAAATTATTATTGTATAACTGCACATTGGATTGATGATAGTTGGGTCATTCAAAAACGTATAATTGCATTTAAATGGATGGAGGTCGATCATACTGGTTGGAACATATTCAATGTAATTTCAGAAAGTTTAAAAGAATTTTTTTGTTATGACAAGGTTTTTAGCATAACATTTGATAATGCATCAAACAACGATGTCGCGGCTGAGACATTGAAGGAATCACTAGAACCTGTCCGTGATGCCGCATTTTTTCATATTAGGTGTATATGTCATATTTTAAACTTAGCTGTCCAAAAAGGTCTTCAAGTTTTGAGTAATGAAATTACTCCAATTAGGTGGGCACTCCATTATTTAAAGTCAAGGACGAAAGTTTCTAAAGAGTTTAAGCAATATTGTCTGGAAAATGGCCTCGATTTTAGTTGGAAACGTTTTAAACTTGATTGCCCTACCTGAAAATGTTTTAAACTTGATTGCCCTACCCGATGGAACTCCACTTATGAGATGTTGATAGATGCGATGCCATTTGCTGCATACATGACATGTTTTATAAATGTCAGAGAAAAGAACACGATTTTGAAACAAGAGATGTGGGATAAACTGTCAAAATTGGCTGCTGTGCTGCGATATTTTTATGATGCCACTGTTTTCTGCTCCGGTGTATACTATCCCACATCGCACAAAGTTTTAATGCATATGGTCAACATTGCATGGGTTTTGAACCAATACAAAGATGACGAGTTCTTAAAAGACACAATTAAGGCCATGAAAGATAAATGGATTTCATATTTCAGTACTATACCCCCAATCTACTTAGTTGCAGCTACACTAGACCCGACCGTAAGAATCACAGGTACGCAACAGCTACTTGAGGGTTATTATAGTTTCTTAGAAATGGCACATATTTCTGTTCATACTATAACTACCTCTATTGATAAGCACTTGCGAGAGTTGTTTAAGATATATGCCAGTCGGCATAAGGATAAGGTTGCAAACACTACTTCATCTACCATCGCGTCTTCATCGGCCTCATTGTCATTCAATCC
Source organism: Aquilaria sinensis (assembly GCA_005392925.1). Taxonomy (NCBI): domain Eukaryota; kingdom Viridiplantae; phylum Streptophyta; class Magnoliopsida; order Malvales; family Thymelaeaceae; genus Aquilaria; species Aquilaria sinensis. The sequence continues at coordinate 120,278 of SMDT01003271.1, forward strand.
GGCTGAACAACTCCTCAAACGGCCCCGTGCTGCCGCATCCGGTCTTACTGAAGTGGACGCATACCTTAACCTTGTTTGGGAGAATAGTGAGACCGACATTCTAGACTGGTGGAAAGCAAGAAGTAACAAATTTCCAATACTCTCCATCATTGCCAAAGAAGTTCTAGCTGTTCCCGTCTCAACCGTTGCATCGGAGTCCGCTTTCAGCGCTGGAAAGCGTGTCATTTCAGAGAGACGCGCAAGGCTATCACCAGATGCAGTTGAAGTTTGTATATGCAACCGTGATTGGGGTCTTGCAGCTTGCAGATTACAAGACCACAAGAGTTCTGACGAGGAAAACCCCGATGAGGTAGATGCTTAAATCCACTGCTTGCTCATTATTTACTTACTTTGTATTTGATCTGATTTTGCTGTGTAGCACAGATCGTACCTTTTATTTTGCATTTAATTTTATGGAACGTTTCGCTATTGAGTAATGTAAAGCCCGTTCCATGGTATGTAAGTGCCGTTTGGCTTTAATATTAATAAAAGTTTACACCGGTGGTGGTGTTTTACTCTTAAAACAAGTAATTATACAAAATATAAAGATAAGCTTAGAATAAATATTAATCTAGTTTTTTTGTCATTATTTTATTTATTGTCTTGTAAAGTAAAATCTTGGTAATCATGGTTTGTTTCTTTAACATAAAGAAATAACTTTAGTCCTTAAGGTTTTAATAATTGACTTAATAAAGGTTACAAAAAATGGTTTAACTCAAAATCAAATATATCAAAGTTTTCCAAACTTTTTGGTCAATTTCTTACCTTTTATTTTTATTTTTATTAAGTTATTCATTTAACGTTTGATTAATTTAAAAGTCTAGTAGAATTGAATATGAAGTGGAATTTAAGATCCACTAGATTATAAAATATCACTTATAAAAAAACTCTCATACTCTTGTTTTTATTAAGTTATTTATTTAAAAGTGAAGACTTATAAAACTTAAAATTAAAATTTAAACTAAAAATTAAAAATTAAAACTAAAACTTAAAATTAAAATAAAAATTACAATTTTAAAAATTAATATTTAACGGGCCAGCTCGGGTTCGGCTCAGGACCGGCACGGGACCGGCACGTGTGAACACGGGCTGTGCCCGGGCCCAAATTAGTTAAGCCCAGGACCGGCCGGTCCGGTCCGGTCCCGGTCCGGGCAGCCCGTTTGAACATCTGTACTGGTAGGGGATTTTAGTTCATATTGGAGGTACTCTCCATGAAAAGAACAGCCGAGTTTGTGTATTTCTGATCTAATTTTTCCGCCCACATCCGGCAAAAGGTTGTCTTTTTTATTGCCAGCCGCATTCAACAAAATATTAAATTTAAATTTTTTGTCCACCCGTTTGAGTTTTTCATGAAACAACGGTCAAAATTGTTAATATTTTGCCTGTCTACCAAAGGCGCCACTGCGCGTATGTGTAAATATAGCTTTTATAGTGGGCAAGGCACTAACATTTTGCCAGGTGAGGCCGGCATTACAAGAAAACAAATTTTAACATTTTGCCGGATGCCGATGACATAAATACATATACATATATCTTATCTTATAAAAAATACAAAAGTGCATAAATATTGAATAATTTTTTTTGTCCTTTGATTATAAGATGTTTTGTTTTCTTAATAAAATTTAATTTTATCATTATCTATTTAAGTGGAGTTGTATTAGCATTAGAACATTCAAAGAAACTCTTAATTTGTCACTAAATTTTATTTTTTACTACAAGCTTACTCACATGGTCATTGTTTTGAATGTTGAAGCATAAGTTTTTATTCTTAGCAATTAACTCTTTCCCTATACTAAATATTATTAATGTATTTTAATTTTTATTATTTTTTTAGAGCCAATTAATCAAATCTTATGAGTTGTTTCAAAGTAGCGTTATGCATATATTATTTTTAGGCTTTAATTTTTGAAAACATCATTACTTAACCACAAATTTAATTAAATTTGAGAATTATAACCAAAACTTTTTTATAAATGCTTTTGAATGTTAGTTTTGTGGCAATTTCTTTTCTTTTTCCTTCGCTTGCCATTCAAATTACTATTTTCATCTCAAGTTCTTTACATCATTTCAGTTTTTTCACTTAAGTTTGATTTAAATTTTTTTATGTTCATATTAGCTAATTTTTTTAAAAAAATTAAAATTTTATAATTTCCAAATGTAATTTTCTAATTTTTTTCTATAAAATATTAAAATAAATTAATTTAAGTCAAAAACCTGAAATGTTACAAAGAAATTGTGACGAAGCGAGTATAATAATAATAATACTTAAAACATACAACCTTTCATCGATAATCATTTATACATTAAAAAAATAATAACAATATATTAAAATTTAAATTCTATTTACAAAAATAAAAAATAAAATTTTTAATAAGAGTTTATTTTACACTAAGAGGCCTTATAAGAGTTTAAACCCTCAGTTTCATCTATACCAATTGAGGTCCCATACTGTCAAGTGAAATTAGAGCTATGTGGATGACTTGACCTATTTATTAGAGAGTTATAGAAATTCATGAATGCTTTAGCATGAAGATTTAGGGTTTAAATTATACATTTAAAAAAATAGATAATTGTTTGAAGTTGATTATCCAAAATAATTTATTTTTATTTTTATATGATTTTAATCTAAAACTAATATCATTTGAAAACTAATTATATATATCGATAATAATTTATTACATAAATTTTTTATAGTAATTGTTACAAATTGTTTAATTATTCAACCTAAAAAATAATTAAAAAATAATATCAATTTCAGAAAAAAAACCATAAAAACATATGTAGATTAATTTGACTTAATGCTAAATAAATTAGATCGTTATCTCAATGGTTAGGTTCAAGCTTTTTTTGGTTGATGTTCTATACTTTGGTTCTCTTCTTACAAGTTAGTTTTATATACCAAGAATCATTTGACATACACTGAGAATATAGTTAATGTAACGCCCCCAATTTTATAAATCTTAATTTAGGAAAATATCAAAATTTCCCAGAATTATTAATTAAAAATGATTTAAGAAATATTAGGTAAAACATTTTCTTTTATCTATTTTCCAAATAATAAGAGTATTAAATGAAATCAGAGTAATTAAGTGACAATCCCAGGAAAACTAATATATGGATAATGTACCAATTTAAACAAACCATATGTCCTTTTAGAAATTAAATAACACAAAGTTGAAACCCAATCCTAGCCAGTTTTATTTTCAAGGGGCTACAGCGTACCCTCACTCAGTCTGCTCCATATCTTGAACCTCATTATATGGTTCAGTGTACTCTGTCTTCTCATAGTACTCACCTAAGAAAATATGTTAGAATAAGGGGTGAGCACAACTTGCTCAGTAAAGGGGAAGTATCATGCACATCATGTGGGTCCTAATATTCCCACAACAAACAACGATGAATAATAAACTTTAAGTTTTAGCAATTTAATTTAAGAACAATTTCATACATCATAACAACAATATCAAAGTCCTACTAGCATACTTGAACTACCATGCATATGCACTATTCCTTTTTCTGATTAAATCATATCTTATTGATCAATCATTTAATCCAATACTTAAATGCCATCGGACGAACTTAAGGTGGTGAGTGTGTATATCACCCACTCTCGGGATAACTCTTAGGTAGTGCCACTAGAAATGCCACTAAGCCAGAGCCTCTCGAGATACCTATGCCGAAGTAGAGCCTCTCGTGATACTAGCCATAAGCATGGTCCTTCGCCAGCTATGGTCTGACAGCGCACAAATCATATCTCCATACTCCGTGTCAATATCGGGCCATGACTAGGGACGGTCCACCGCTACCCTAACATGCCTCTCGGGTTCAAATCGTCCGTTCCGAACCTCTTGTCTAAATTTACGGCTTGTTAGGTCATGCAGATATGGTTCGCCACCAACCTTGCATGCCTCGTGTTTTATCTTACTTCTCAAATCTTTTACTTAATGCAATATTGTGTATGACAAACATCAATCATATGCAACAACCAATTGATGCATGACTGTAGCTTATTTTATTTAGCCATTTTTAGTTGAGTATCATGATTCTAATGCATTCTATTTTTTTTATCTTGTTATCTTAGCTTAGTGTTCCATGATGACATGACAATCAATGATATCTTTTTAAGTGTATTTATGATATATGTTCATCTTCTCTCCCATGAATTCTTTCTAAGTTTGTCATTTAGCATCTATGCTCCTAATCCTTTATCTACCGGCTTATAGTAATTTATTACGGCCCTAACATGTTACTAACGGTTGCTTTAAATCTCATCACGTTGCTAGCAAGCTTGTCAGCCCTAAAAATGGTACTAGCGATGTTTGTCTTACCTGTGGCGGAACAGGGCCCCAGTGCCCTAAATTATTAACACTGGTAGGCTCTTTAGGAACTATGATCCCACTTAGGTTACAGTTGGCTAGTTATTACTCGTGAAGTATCTTAAATTATTACGTGCAACTAGTTACTTAGCCTACCCTGCATAAGAAATATGCATGCATTGTCTTGGCTATGCAATAATAATTAAATTAAAACATCATTGAAAACAGTGCCGCGACAATTAATGAAAACATAATTCAAACAAGCCAAAACATAAACCTTTAGTTGCTTTAACTTCAAGTAACAACTATGTGCATACATCTCAAACTTATATGCACCCAAAAGTAACCCTAGTGTTATGCATGCCAATGGACACTAGTAGAGGCAATTTATGTGTGAAATTACTATACATATAAGCGAAGCATTCTCATAACTACTAAGATCCATCCTTAGCTCTTCACCCAAGCAAGTAAGCTTCAAGTGATGAGCCACACTTTCCTTGTACTCACTTAGCCTCAAACTGTAAAGCAAACACTTTAGTCAGTACTAGCTTATGCCATAAGTAACTTAGAAACTTGGAGTATCCTACTTAGAGAATACCTTTTAAACCGATAAAACTTAGCTTTAACAGCTGCCCCTTACCAACTGTTAAGCCCAAATAGTCTGCTTAAACCTGCACAACACTTAAGGGATGAGTACTCTAAAGTACTCAGTAAGGGATTTAGTACCTACAAGGAGAGAGATAAGCAAGCATACAAAACACAACAAGTATATATATATAGCATCCAAAACAAAACAAGCAGTCAACAATGCAACCAAAAGCAAGAATAAAACAACAACCAATGCAAATGATGGATGGATGAAATATGCACATGCGAATGCACTTAGGACTTCCTTACACCCGTAGGTGCTAGACTTGTTGTGAGCTCTTACGACTGGGTTACTTGGATACTGGCCCTCGTATCCTATCCTAGCACTTAACTAACCCCACGAAGTCCTCTTATAGGCACCTTAGAGTAAGTTGTCACTTACTTAAACCTTGCCCACCTTGACGGGCTACTTAGAGTAGGTCACCGCCTACAACTTCCTTACCCGTCTCTTCCTTTAACTTATTGTGTAGGGTAGCTGCCTTATGTGGTTCAACTTACCAAGCTCTTCGAGCTTAGCTTAGGGCCCCTTAGTGGCTTACTTACTAAAGTATAAGTTTGGTTGGGATCCTCTTAGGTTTTCTTTCTATTGACCAAAGGTTTATGACATTTCACTCGGCCAACAAAGAGTCTGAAACCCAACTTAATCCCCTTAGTGCTCACTTGGGAACTGAAGCACTTTAACTTCCTTAGCCACCATTACTTACCCTTCCTTAACCACGCCACTTAGCTACCACCTAAATAATGCATAATTCCCCACTTAGGAATGAGTTCTAGACCCAATTAAGGCTATGGAACATCTTAAATTAGCCTAGGGATGAAAACCGAGAGTTTAAGACATTCTTAAGATGCCCGGAGGTTGAGGGGAAAATGCCTTGGCGGCGCCGTTGGCGACGCGTCGCCAACGGCATTGACATTTGGACAATTTTGGCATCTCTCAGTGACACGTCACCAATTCGGCGACGCATCGCCAACACCTTTCTAGCATTACGCAACAGCATGCGATCTTGCACGAAAACTGCTCAAACTTTCTCATCCTAAGCTCAAATCACATGGGGCTTGTTTCTACTTTATTCCCATTCATAATACTACATTTCTATCCATTATTAGAGCTCAATTAACTTAAATCCCTTACCTCAAATCATCTTGAAAGCAAGAAACAAGCAATGAGCACATCCGAGCTCCAATGACTTCCTTTGAGTTCCAAGCTTGAAATCAACCAAATTGGACACCAAAAGCACGAATTGAAGACCATTTCTAACCATTTAACAAGCTTAAAACTAACCCATAAGGATCCAATACGTTTACCTTTGGGTTTGAACCAAAAACTTGCAAGAACAACTCCAAATGCACCAATTCCATTAAAAACGAGCTAAGGGCTTGTTGGGATAGCTTTGGGACCTTCGATTTTCATGGCAACTTAAGTGATTTGGTAGGTTTGGAGGTGGAGAGCTATGGAGGAAGGAGAGCTACGAAAATGGCAAATGGGGGAGATGATGAATAGTGTCATCTCCTCCATTTATAACCAACTTAGACCAACTTTCTTCCATTTGTCACCTTGGCCCTTAAACTTAATTTTGAATCACTTAGGCCACTTAAACACTCCCCTTTCCATCACTCCTTGGTCCCAAAGAAAGGTTATTCTTACCCAAACACTTTGCCCTTAGGTCTCTTGAGCCATTATAAGACATAATAGCTCAACTTCTCACTTAGTGCATTTTTCACCCCTAACTTTCGCTTTTGGTTCAAATGGCTATAAATACTTATGGTCTTAAATCAACTAGCTCAAAACACTTGCATGAACCTAATTTTACCAAAATTACGGTCATGACACTAACTTGGGCCAAAATTAGTATTTTGCCCCTTTTGCCCCTTAGGTGCCAATTACTCTTTGGAACTCAATTTAACCTTAACTAGCTTGCTTTCTTTGCTTAATAAAACCTATTTGAGGGAAATAACTTGAGATTCACTTACCTTGACATTTAATGTAGAGGAAATACTAGGAGAGCCTTTACATTACCGACCCTAAACATGGTACTAACGGGTTTATTCAAGTGGTCCTAACATACTTCTAATTTAATTCTTGTTACAAACGAACCTAGTATGATACTAGCACCAAACATACATCATATAACATATCATTACAAACATGCAACAAACCAACCAAAATTACATCTCAACGGAAGAGAACTAAAATAAAATAAAATAAAATAAAATTCTAGAAAAACTAATTAATTACCCTACCCATGTTGCCCACACATTTAAAGATTTTGTTTGGCCCAATTGTTTACTTAAAAATTATTATTTGGGTTGATGCTTATTTTGGGCCTAGGAGGGTCCATGAGAACTAACTCGCTCTTCCCCCTTGCCTAGTACGAAATAATACGGCAAAATGAGGCGATTTCCTAGGACGGTTCTACAAAATTTTAATAAGGTAGAAAAATTAGAAAAATATACTAAAAATTGGAAATTTCCTAAATGGTACTTGGAAGGTTCATGTTCTTGGCATCTAGGCCGAAATTTTACCTAGTGAGCAAAAAGGGTCTCGTGGTGTCTCCGGTGGTATCGTGCCTATTCGGGATCATGTCTAGAGTCTTCTTGATATTGATCCTAAAAATTACAACGGCCACACACTAAGTTATATGCTCATTTAATGGCTTTAAAAACTAATATTAGAAGGAAAATTTTTTTTATTTTGGTTACCGATGTGTTTTTAGGATCTCTGGAGTTCCAGGAGTCCAAAGAAGCATCAAACCTTCAAGTAAGGATTTTCTAACCCTTTGTAGCAACATGGACAGCAAGGAAAAGAGAATTATTAGGGCCGTAATATTTGAAATTGGCAGCCAAGATAATTTTTAAAAAGGCTACGGTGCCTTACCGGAGCTTCGAACCAAGTATGGACAAGATTGCACCGGAAACGAGTGGCAAAACCCAAAACTTGGATTAATGATAATCTACCAAAGATTTACAGCAAAGATATAAGGCCTTTAGGTGCTGGAAAAAAAATTAAAAGAGTGATATAGAATTATTTAGACTTACACAATGAATTCGGAATCACAGGTGCGTGTAAGATCATTTTTGTGTTCCAATATGGTTTCTTCTCAATCTAATAAATCTAGGTAAAATATGGAATTAAATTAACGTTTTAGTATTTTTGAATAACCAAGAATCAAAGCATGGAGAGATGACTTACACAAGTTTGATGGAGGGCTAAGCGAAAACAAGAACATGGGCAAGGAGGATCAATGGTTGCGGCGCACTTTGCTGTATTTAAATCAAAGAACTATTGTGCCAATGGGTGCTCATTGCTTCACTCAAGGATGCAAAAGGAGCCACAATGTTCAAAGTTCTGTGAAATTAAGCTCCACGCCAAATAGGAGTGTAGGGCAAAATAAATAATAATATAATAAAACGGTAATGTTGGCCGGGTAATTAATTAGGAAAAACTAGATTGGCAAGTTTTTTTTTTCTAAAGTTTCTAAAAACCTAGTAGGTGCTTTGCAGCTGGTGTTTTATAGGAAAGAAATTAGGGTTAGGGAGAAAAAAAAAAATCTTATGTGGCGGTAGCACGAATCCGGTTTAAATTGTACATGTGTGTTGGCTAAATTTTGGGAATCCTAAGCAAACGAATTCAAAATCGAGTGAGGTAAATTTCTCTTGAATTATTTTTGCAAGAAGAATCCAATGGTGCTCCCAGATTTTCCATTTGATGCTTGGTTAGAAATGACAAAAATGCCCCTAGTCTAAAGAATATGACTTTGAGCTTTCTGGCTTGGAATTTGACTTAACGCCCACTAAAGGAATTATTTAAAGATTAAGATTTTTAGTTTTACACCAATTTTTTAAATTGATAGGTAAAATTACTAAAATACCCTTAAGGGTAAAATGGTAATTTTTCATTTAGGGGTAATTTGGTAATTTCCTTTTTCTTAATTTTTAGGGTTATTACAATTAATGCTTTTCTTGCTTAATTATAAATATTTTTCACCCTTACACAACTATTTACCTAGAAAAGAATAAATAAATTCTTATGACATATATTGAGAGAGTATAAAGCTTTTATTGTATCAAACTACTAATTTTCCTACAAAGAGAATAAAGAATTAAGGTTTTTATTTTCCATGCATGTTAATTGTTCAGAAGTTATAATGATTTTAATTTTATTATAAATATTATACTTTAATGCAACGTAGTGTTCTATTATCAATATTAGAAAAATTATGAAAGTGACAAAATTTTTATCTACTTTTATACTCTTAATCTATGGGTGTTTTATTTTTTTAATGAGACTCAAATTAATTTGGTGTTGTATATTTATTATAATTATAATTAGCACTAACAATCTAAAAGGGAAAGAGAGAAAAATTTGAAGTCTCATATGTGCAGCTTTTGAAAAATAAAAAAGAGGAATCTGTATGTCTTTTCTTAGCTTTAATACAATTACTTAAGATTATATATTAAGTATAAATTTTCATAGAAAAAAAATCTTAAATAGCCATAATAAGTTAAAATTTTGTAATAAATATGTCCTTAATTAAATTATATATATTTTTGGGGCATGGCCTTAAACATTAAATTTTATCAATTTTTTGTACTCTTAAACTTGAATGAAGTATTTTAATTGGAACTTAAAAGTTTCAAAAACATCTTAATTATGTCTATTTGAATATTTAAATATAATAAAACTCATAAAAGGTATGAATATATCAAATGTTGGACCTTTTTATCCCTAAGTTTTATTTTATTTCCCTCTTTTAATGATAATTTTTTTTAACTTCATTATAAACATTATACTTTCATACAACATAGTGATCTATTATCAGTATTAGCAAAAGAATGAAAGTGACAAAATTTTTATCAATTTTTATACCCTTAACGTATGTGGCGTTTTATTTTTTTTTAATAAGACCCAAATTAATTTGGTGTTGTATATTTATTAGAGGTATAATTAGCAATAGGAATCTAAAAGATAAAGTAAAAAAAAGTTCCATGTTTATTTTCTAAAAAAAAACAAAGAGGAATTTGGATGTCCTTTTTTTCTTTAGTGCATTTTCTTAAATTTATATATTAAGTATAACTTTTAATGGCAACAAAAATATTAAATAGCCATAATAAGTTAAAATTTTGTAACAAATATGTCCTTAATTAAATTATATATTTTTGGGACATGTCCTTAAACATAAGTTATCAATATTTTGTACCCTTAAACTTGAATGATGTATTTTAATTGGAATTTAAAAGTTTCAAAAACCTCATAATAATATCTATTTGAATCAATGATAAAAAGCCTAAATATGTCAAAAATGTTGGACAACCTTTTTAACCTTAATTTTTATTTTATTTCCCATTTTAATGATAATTAAATTTATCATTTCCCATTTATTAGATTTTTAAAAAATAAAATTATGGAAAGGAAGAAAAAAAGTAGAACAAAGTGATGACAAGCTCTTAGGCTTTATATTAGGAAAATAAGATTAGTATTTGAAAAGGAGAAATAGAAAAAAAAAATTGCTGATTGTTTTGTATGTTTTCTATAAGTTTTTTATGGAAAAAAACTGAAAAATGGCACTAAATTTAAAATTTTGTAACATACATGTGTTTGATTTATATGATCTTAAATATGCCTATAAACATAGTGTTTATCAATTTATTTACTTTTTAAAATTAGAATGTATTCATCAGAACTTAAAAGCGTAACTGAAGCACCCCCATATCCCGGATGGGAAAAATGTGGGAAGTCTTATATGGATATATGGACTCAAGTTTCAAATCATAAGTACCTAATGCTTATCTTTTTCACAAAGGATAACTTATGTGATGTGGGCGGGTGTTCCGTTGATCGGTTCTAGACTTGAGTCATTATCGATGATATCAGAATTGACCTGGGACCACGATGGTGTGATATAGTGGGTGTGTGCATGCATCGTCTTCCAGGATTGATCATGGATTAGAGAGATTACTTTGCCAGAGGCGAAGTAGTCCGATCAGAGAGGTTACTGGTCCAGGCGACCAAGTAATCTGAGTGACCCTAATAAGGTTGTTGGGTACATAAAAGGGGGGGAGAGGAGTTTGTAACACCATATATCTCACATGGTGAAATGTGGGAAGTATTATATGGATATATCAGCTCAAGTTCTATAGCACAATCACCTAGTGTTTATCCTTTTCGGAAAGGATAGCCGATGTGGTGTGAGCAGGTGTTTTGTTAACTAGTTCTGGACTTAGGTTGTTACAACAACTTAATATCCATATATATATTTGTATGTAATAAAAAGTGCAAAGATATATAAAATGACTAAACCTTAAATTATAAGTTTTTAATTTTCCTTTTAGGTACTAAGATTCTATTCTACTTTAATAATTTTATTTTCCTATGATTGACTAATTATATTATAAGAACAGGGTATGACAACAGTTTCAAACTTCATTAATGTGATCATAATTTCTAAATCAATGTGTAAGCATTAATTATCCAAAAATATAATAAACTATACAAGATTTTACTTTGATCTTTTGAACAATCACATTGAATCAGCCATAAAATATAAGGTAAGTGTAGATTTTGAAACCTTGGAAGTAAGTGTATTTTGATAAAAAATCAAGAGTAGAGTAATTAAGCTTTTTGAATAATGTATAGTTACTTATAGTTACATGTCTTTAAAAAATCTCATTGTTTACTTACTAAGTTTATACTTTGGCATTATTACCCATATTTGTGTCACACTTCTTAAAAGAAATTTATTTTTACTTGAGTTTTTTATTGAATGTCCCATCTATATTATGTCCTTTTTAATTTTAAATATAATATCAAAAAATTTTATAAAAATTTTAGCGTATGTCTCTTTTAAAAGTCAAAGTTATGATAACACAATAATGGTAAATCTATTTAATTATTTGAGCTAAGTAATATATATAGAATCTCCATTTTAATAGTTAGCTTTTTGAATCTAAAGCATAGTACTTAAGGTAAAATTTACTAACTTAACTTCTAATAAAATTTATAAGTACATAATACTATTAAGGTATTACATTAAGACCTTTTCTTAATAGATTGAATACTATTTTTAAATTTTACACTAATAAAAGGAATTTTGATCACAAATAAAAATACTTTAATCAATTTTTTTATAACAAAATATTACCTATAGCATATTCTACATTATATTATTATTATTATTATTGTTGTTGTTGATGTTGTTGTTGTTGTTTATATGAAGTAGAAATCTAATACAATGAGTTATCTGTTATAATGAATTACACAAATGAGAATAGTTATGATGAAATATTATAATAAAAAAACTACTACACAAGAGACAGAAAAATTAATAAGAAATATCTAAACTAAAAAAAAAGTAAAATCATTATTGCAATTATTTATTTTGGATAAAATAATAAGAATTACAGTTATTAGAGTGAAAAATAACTTAGTATTTACTTTATGTGCAATGCACGTGTGCAGCTACTAGTATATATATATAGCTTTTATAGTGATGAGCAAAATATTACTCTCTCCATTCCAGATTTTTTAAAACACTTTCCTTTTTAGGTCATCCCAGATTCTTTGAAACATTTCTTTATGTAGCAAATGTTTCTCATCTCATTTACTATAATGCCCTCATTTTAACCCCCTCTTTCTCCTTCCCAACATACCGGGACACTCTTTCCCTCTCTCTCTCTCTCTCTCTCTCTTGCCATTTTATCTTTGTTCTCACTCTTCCTTTCATTTGGCCCAAAATGGCTCAATGGCGGTTGCTATTGTATGTCCACTATCGGGGCGAGGATCAACACCTGACAAGGAGGTCATGGGTCTGTGCACGAATTGATGGGACGAAGGGGGCAGCAATCAATTGGATGGAGATGGAGATGGAGACGCAATCGCACTGTATGAAATCAACACGACAAAGACGGAGAGAGTAGTTGACACGTGAGGGACAACAATTGATGTGTTGGGGATAAAAGTGACAAGATCGAGGACTGAAGTGAGACGGCAACAACGTGACTAGACGGATATTAAGGCAACAAAGTTACTAGATAAAAGCAATGAGATTAGGATAGAAGACAGAGACAAGGCAACAAGGAAGACTGAACGGCAAAACCGGAAGCTATGTGCAAAAAAGCATCTCACCTTAAACTGCATGCAATCCCATTTGTTTCAATTAACACGGGACAGAGGGAGTAATATTTTACTAGATGAGTTCGGCATGATGAGAAAACAAATTTTAACCTTTTGCGGAATGTAGTTGACAATATATGTGTATATATATGTACATGTATGTATGTGTGTGTGTGTGTATAGTGACCAAGGCATTAATATTTTACTAGATGAGGCCGGCATTATTAGAAAAAAAATTTTAACTTTTTTCCAGATGCCGTCAACAAGATAAACAGCGGAGCAGACAGAACACAAGTGCCATGTTGAAGGAGTAAACTTAAGGATGGCAGAGCAAGGTTTAGAACTTGTTTCGCGCGCATCTGTACGTTTTTCCTTACATTTTATCCAATTACTCAGTCTTTTGAACGTTTTATCTATCGTAGAGATAAATAGATACTAATGTATATATATCTTAAAATTCTTAATTAGGTAATTGAAAATTTTTCAAAAAAGAAATCTTGAATCAATCTTAAAACCTTGATGGCTCTCATTGAGTTATGGTTTAGTTTATGTCACACAATAATTAATGCAACATAATAAAAAGCTGTGAAATTACTTGTTTAATCAATAGACCGCAATTAAGTATCAAATTAAACAGCTGGGCTGGGCTGGGCTGGGCTGGGGATTGTTAACTTGGCACCTGTCGCTGGCAAATCGATTTTTCAACATTTGTTCACCTTGTTTTACCACAGTTCCTAGTGTAAATCAATACGCAATACGTCATTGAAATATCAACTTCTAAGAAACTGAGCAATGATCTAAATTCTAATTATGGTAGCAATTTCACTGTTGATTTATGCACTTAGTACCACTTGAGGTATCATTTCGAAAAATAAAATATCAGGGGAAAAATCACTTTATAACCTTCAAAAATAAAGAAAAAAAAATCTTGTAATCTAAGTAAAAAGTCTTTAGATGTCATTGCCGATGACACCAAAAGTAACAAAGTTGGTGCAGAGGTTGATGTTGCCATTTTTTAAGGCTATGAAGTCAACTTGCCTATGGGCTATGGCTGCCTGGACCGAAGAAGTTGTTGAACATGCCAGGGAATTAGATTCAGACGAGGTCTTGTGAGGGAGACTTGGACTAGAGGTTGGTTACAATGAAACTTGGAACCGGGTTCATGATTCTGTCTTTGGCTCTGAAATCAATTCTGAAATCAATTGAGATGTTTGTTTTATTTCTCTTCAAAGGCAAAAATTTATCCGGCCTAAAACAAAAAGATAAGTTACTAATATGAGCGGTGTATATTAGTTTTCTTTTTCTTTTTCTTTTTTTTTGTGATTTTGCCTTTATTATATACTTGAATATCATTGTTAATAAATATATTAGAAAAATTCAAAAATTTTTTGAACTAATGTATTATATACCGTATGGCCACACAAATAATTTTATATATCTATTCACTTATTTTGGTTTCTCACCTGATATATTCACTATTTATTTTGACTTAAACTTTTTCATGTTTCCCAAAACTAAGCTACCGCTAGCTTATGGGCATTTAAAAGTAATACTCTTGAGAACTCATTGATGGAGAAGTCTCCAAGTCAATCCACTTTTGTCACTCATAAGGAGATCTACTAAGTCAGACTGAAATCAAGAAAATCATGAGGTGCGCTAAAATGCAACAGGAAGGGCCAAGGAAGAAGAATTGGCATAAGAAAAAGGAAAAAGCTAAAAGGGAAAAATTGAGGGAAAGGCGTACACAAGGCCAAAAATTTAGGAGATAATTTTTTAGAATTTAAGAGTTTCAGTTGTACCATCGCTCAAGGAACTGCGTATTGCACTGCAGTGAATTGGTGCAGGCATCAGCCCATTTGTGTGCTAAATGTTATCACAATGAAGTCTACATTGGGTTGCTCAAAAAATAAATAAATAAATAAATAAATAAAGTAGCGTTTTTGAGATGTATATATAAAAAGAACAATTGTTCCTTGATTTGGGGTTTGAAAGTGAGTTTGTCGTGCCATGTTTAGTATTATAGGAAGATTGTTTGGTTGACGAGGAAAAGAAGCAGCATCGCTGAAGGATGACTACTTCAAAACAATTTTAAATAGTTTTGCTAGAGTAATTAGTACATATATAACATAACCTTTAGATCAAACAAGAGTAGAAGCATCTATATGTAAGATCGAGTTTTACAGAGCATTATCGAGTAGTGGAACATGAAACAACAACAAATATTTTACAGGAAACAATCCAAGTTGAATAATTAAGTTCCCCTAATGTGTTTCACCAAACGGCGTATTCTTCGAAGGATCATAGGCTGGGCAAAGAGGAGACTAAGTAGGAATCCTATTCCATATCCCACTGCCACACCTTCCCAGGCAATAACTTCACCTGCTGCTTCCGAGTCATTATCATTTGCGGAGTGAGATGGAGGGCTGACCTCGTGATCGGTATGCTTGCAGTGTTTAGTCAGTAAACTTCCACATAAGCCTGGATTTCCATAGAAGGAGCTGTTCGGGAATGCATCGAATTGTTTGCCTTGGGGTATAGGCCCCGTGAGCTGATTGTGTGACACATTGAAGACTTCCAAGAAATTGAGTTGTGTCAGCTGCAGAGGGATTTCTCCCACCAGCTTGTTTTGAGAAAGGTCGAGTGCCTCAAGTTTCATCAAATTTGCCAATGAAGATGGAATATGACCACTGAAAAAGTTGTTGGAGAGATTGAGCGCGAGTAACCCGCTAAGCAGACCAATCGATTCTGGTATCCTTCCTTCAAATTTGTTGCCAGAAAGATCAATGGCTGCCAAGGCCTCTGGGATCCATCGGTAATCCATTCTTATGCCCTTATTTACCAACGTGATTGAGTACGGGTAAATATAGCCGTAAGTAGTATTAGCTCGAGAGCTTAACCGTAGGTATGTCAAATGCTCACTGTAATGTTCAACTTTCATTGCAACCCAATTTTCGATGTACATTGTTGGCAGAGCACCACTGAATTTGTTGCTAGAAAGATCGAGTACGCGCAGCTTTGGAAAGGTAGAGTTGGGTTCTGGATTCTTTATTCCGCCAAAAAATTTGTTAGAGCTTAAAATGAGAACCTTGAGTTCAGGAAGACTCCCTAACCATGAAGGAAAACGGCCAATGAGTTCATTCCCTCCAAGGTCAAGCAACTCCAACATCTTGCAATGGATTAATGATCTTGGTACTCTTGCCACAAGTTTATTTTTCCCCAGAGCAATCACCTTTATTGCGTTTCCACTTCTCCATCTTTGTGGTATGGGGCCATGAAAGTTGTTCCCTCGTAAATTCAAAATTTCCAAATGGTTGCTGCTGTTGGCAAAACATTCGGGGATCATGCCACTGAGGTTATTATGAGATAGATCAAGAATTCGAAGAGAGCTCCAGTTGCAAAATTGTTGTGGAATTTCACCAGAAAACGAGTTGAATCCTAGGTCCAATGTCTGGAGCTGTGACAAGCTTGTGAAAGATGGAGGGATTTCACCAGAGTCAAACTTATTCATGGCAAGAAATAAACCCTCCAACTGGGTGAGATTGGATGAGAAAGCTTGTGCCTTGCCGCTGAAGAAGTTGTTTACAATGGTAAATACTATGAGCTGAGTAAGATTTTGGAGTGAGTTTGGAATTATCCCCCAAAATCTGCAATTGTCAACATCGAATACTTGCAAGGAATCAAGATTCCCAAGGGAGGCAGGTATTTTACCATGGAAAAGTGTGTTGCTGACAGCCAATGCATTAAGCGGCATAGAAGACTGAAATTCAGGCAAACAGCCAGTCAGGGATGGATTATAAACCAAATACAGAACTTGGAGATTTGGTAGTCGAAAAACAAATTCTGGGAACCGGCCGAGCAACCCGCAGGACGAGAGTTTGAGATGCCTAAGTCTAGAAAAATTTGATAGAATATGAGGAACATCTGAATCTATTTTGACACCAGAAAGTCTCAAGTATTCCATGTTTGTGCAGTTATGAATCAACCTCTCAAGGCCTCTTGGCCTTTCAATCTCCAAGAACTTTTCATGAGACTGATTATCATAGTTCTTCGAAAGATCAAGGGTAGATAACTTGGAAAGCTTAGCAATCTCAGACGGAATTTTCCCAGAAAAGGAGGACTGAGAGAGATTGAGATACACCAACCTTGAAAAGTTTCCTAGTTGCCTCGGAATGGATGAATAATTGAAATTGTTGAGTGCGAGATTGACCTTTTGAAGGTGAACCAGGTTGAAGAGGCTGCTATTGGAATCGATAAAACCATGAAGACCACTACTACTGAGGTCGAGACCAATGACATGACCAGTTACAAGATCACATTCGACACCTTCCCAGAAACAACAATCGACATCTTGAAACTTCCACTTCTTGGTCTTTGGATAAGCAAAGCCCTCGATGTTGTTGTCGATGATGAAGTTGTCTTTCAATCGAAGCAAGGCTTGACGCTCACTATTTTGGCAAAGTGGATAAAAATGGAAAGAACTGATGAGAATGAGTTCAAGAAGGAAACAAATGCTCATCAAGAATGCTGAAAGTTGGACCATTCTGTATGTAATTTTGTGTTCGCTTTTTTTTTTTCTTGCCCGTGCTATGTAACCTGGCTGTGGGCATATTTATAACGGCAGGGGTCTGAGAAAATGAATTTATTGGTTCTCATTTTCTTCATACTGTGATCATACTAGCTCTTAACTCTACCCTCTAATAAGTAGTTCTTTTTAGGGCATCCTTTAAGATTCGTGAAGACTACAAATATGAATGAGTTGATCGCACAGAATCACTATAGTTACATGATACATCTTTAGTAGTAATGTGGGAGATTAATGTGAGATCTTTTTCATCTATAAAAAAATATGGCAATTTTGTCACACATTAAATAATGACATCTTATATAATTAATAGATCATTAATAATTCCAAAATTTAATGCTCATCTCAAAAGCCGTTCGAAATTGGGTGTAGCATTAACAAAAAAAACAGAAATTGAGTGTATAGCTACGTACTACATTGGTACCATAATAACAAATATTTAAAATTAACAAAAATATTCCTAGAGAAGCATCTCATTCATGGATCATCATTCATGCAAAAGAAACCAATTATAAATCATCTATAAATGGTTTGTCCCCATGTCAAATGTCAACATACCTTTTCTCACCCCACACAACAAGTTGAGCTTTCCGCCGATGACAAGTCTTCGCAAGTCTTTGCTGTAAATATTACCCAACTGTTAACACCCAATTTTATCCGGGGACTGATTTTGGTCTCAGTTTTAGGTTAGGAAAATTAGTTTAGGAGCATTTTGATTTTACAGGGTCAGTTTAGTCTTTCTAGTTGCTGTTGATTTTTTTTGGAGTTTAAAATGTTCATCTAGGATAGAAATAAGAGTTAATTTAGTTTAGGTACTAATTTGGAGTCCTAAAAGTCTTGTAGGGTCAATTTGGGTAAAAAGAAAAAGTCTGGGAGGAAACTGGGGGTTTTTAGAAAGTTTTAAGCAAAATTCAAAAGTTTGGGGTAAATTTGTCAATTTTAGAGAGTTTGGGCCAAATCTGGCGATTTTATGGGATTTCAGGAAAAATCTGGGGTTTTTGCAAAGTTTTGGACTAATCTGACAATTCCTGAAAGTTTTTGGTCAAATTGAAATTTGCACAGAATTTAGGGAAGAATAGGCAGATTGAGAGTTTTATTGGACTGAAACTAGTAATTTTTCCAGATTGCATCCTAATTGATTTAAACTTCTTCAAATTTGATTTGGATGAAGTTTAAACTCTAAAAAACAGTGTTAATCACGTTTTAAAGTCCCATTAGTATAAATATGGGTTCAGATTTTAAGAGAAAGGAGAGAGAAATTCAAAACCCTAAGCTCTAGTGAAAAAAAGGTGAAACTGCAGTCTTCAACCCCCTGTCTCCCTTTCTTCATTCCCAGAAGCCCTGACCTTTTCCCTCTGCTGCCACTACTCCCAGCCTACCCGTCGTCCCTCGCCCCAGCCTAGGCCGCCGCTTGTCTGCCCGTGCCGTCAGCCTTCCGTCAGCCGTTTCAGCCCCACCGTCCCAGAAGCTTCCTCCACCTTCTCCAGCCGTCCCTCCTCCTCAAAGTTAACCGCGCGACGCTGTTATCCTCACGCCGACGCTCCGTCTCTGTTCGCAGCCATCATCGCCCGCCGCCCCTTTGCACCGCGACCCCCGGCCGGTCGTTTGTCGCCGCCGGTGAAGGAAGAAACGAACCAAGTCCCGTTTTCTCCGTTGTGATCCACGCCTCCAAATCCGGATCGCGACCTGCCCGATTTTTGACCCAATCAACTTTTTGGTATAATCTTCGTTTAGCCCCTGGTTGTCTTTGTTTTATCCATTTAAGTCCCTAATGTCATTTTGATTTACAATTTGGTCACTGACAGTATTGTTTTATTTTTGTTTATTTCATTGTTTGTTTAGTTTGTTTATTCAAGTCATGAATTAGTTTAGGAATTAACATTAAGCATGATTATATGATTAGATTAGATAGATAATTTAATAAATAACGCGAATCTAAAATTTGTTTGACATAATGTATTAAAAAAAATCACACTTAGAAAATTTTATTTTGCGTGGGTTTGATAAAACTTGATGATAAATTTAGGATAATAAATAAAATTTTTATATCCTTATCCTGGTGATTTGATAGGATCTATAGTTTGAATTGAAAAAAAAATATTTAAAAGATAAATAAGGATAAAATGAGGATAAGTTAAGTTTTTTTTTTTATTCCACATCCGGGTGGTCCGATAGGATCCATAGTTTGGAAATATAAAAATTCCATAAAACCAAATAAAAAGTCAAATAGTAAGGTTTAGATGTTCATATCGGGGTGGTTCGATTATAACTCATGGTTTAAAAAATTAATCAAATGAATTAAAATCAAGCAAAACAAAAACTTTTTAACCAAACTAAGGTACCAATTTTTGGGCGCTAGAATATAGTTGTTTTAGCGTAACCGTACTTCAAAACCCTTGAACTCTCATAAACCATTTTAAGGTGTCCAATCGACTTAGGTGAAACCGATTAGTAACGATTCCCAAAAACACGTTATTACACCAGCGACATATCTTTGCAAGTGATGTGACAACATCCAGCGATACATGCCCAAATCATGGCCATAAGGTGCACTACAGTTTAGAAGAATGTCATTTTTCAAAAGGACGTTTGTAATGGAGAAATCTAAGTATGACAATCTGTCATAATGATGAGTTATTGCGAACCTTCGATCAATTGATAGAGACCCTTGAATTGCACGAACCCCACATCAATTAGCAGCTCGCCATGAAATATCCTAAATTTTCACTAATGTAGGTTTGTTAATAACTTTGGTAGTTTTATTAAGTAAAAAAAAAAAGAAAGAAAAATAGATTTATAAAATAAATAAATAGGTGGAAAGAAAATAAGTAAGAAAAAAGGGAGGCACTAACGTGGAAGTAATTGAAGAGTTAAACAAAAAAAAAAACAGTAAACATAGGAAAGAAACCCAGTAGTATATTTAGCTCAGATATAGGAAGAGAAAAAAAAATAGAGTTATAAATATGATAGGACACACACATTGACCTTTATTTTAAAATTTCCTTACACATCTATGTCCAAGATATTCATATAAATTCATATAAAATTTCCTTACACATCTATGTCCAAGATATTCATATAAATTCAAGTAGAAAGAAATTTAAATTCAAATAGAAATAATTTTTTTTTAGAATTTTGATATAATATTTTTTAATGAAGTAGAGTAGTGTAATATAGATATTAAAAGTGTCGGACTGGCTTGGGATTGGTTTTGGATGGACATTAATCGAGAATATGAATTTTCGGCGAAGGCAGGAGTCAAACCGAGGAGCACACGATGATATGTTGGTTGTCGTAGAAAATTGACTTAAGTACAACATAGATCCCTAGCTCTTACTGACGGGTGCACTGAGATCCATGTCTTTAGAATATTTCAATATGATCACTGCAAGTTAAGCCAGAGAGAAAAAATCCAGTTAATAACCACATCAGTCCCTGGGGCTTTCAGCACTAGTTTAGCGAGTTCTTAGGTTCCAGGAATATTCTTTTTGGCCACTGACAGAATAATTTTGTGTTATTTCTTAATTTTGTTTGCTTTTGACATAGGCTTTTATGGAATTATTTTAGATAACTAAATGATTGTTTTGGGATTTGAAAAGTTACAATTTGAGATAAGTGGCCATCCATCATTATAAACTTAAATTATTATTTTGTTATCGACTTTATTAATTTTAAAGTATTAAATTACATTGAATTCTAATTTTCTACTACTTTGGTTTGAAAGTATGAACAATTTGATCTTAAGACTTCTTCTCATGATTGAAGGTTTATTCTAATGTTTTGTCATTTAAATATATTGGAAATAATTATATATATGCATTATCTATTTTTCTAAGTATGTAATTTGTGTTTAAATGATTATGGTATCAAACATGTTTTACCTATGTTATTATAGCAATATCATTTTCTCAGTTTTTATGGACCTTCGGATTATGAAAATTCATCAGTATGAATATCTATGTTTTTACTCTTTTTAGTGGGTGCTAGTTATATGCCCGACCACTGGAAAAGTGTAATTCATATCCCTTTTTATAGGATATTATGTAAGTATGATTCACAGTGCACTGTTTAGGACTAGTCCTTCTGAGCACTCCACTGATGGCAATTCTTAATCGGTTTATGACGTACTATGGTGGTTAAGTGTAGTTATTATAACATGACGTACTACAGCGGTTAAATGTAGCTATTATGGCATAATGTACTACAGCAGTTAAGTGTAGTTATTATGACATGACGTACTACAACAATTAAGTATAGTTATTCTAACATAACACACTACAGCAGTTAAAGTGTAGTCATAATGATCGCCTCACTTACTATATTAAAAAATATTGTTTTTTGCTTTTTGTTTTGAATTGTTTTGTTTTGACTAATGATTTCATATATGAATTTCACGTTTGTTTTGTCATGTTTTATACTAAAGTTAATTGTATTTTGTTCTTGATACTTACATGACATTTGGTTTTTATAAGTATCATTTTTTTATCAATGAATATTCAAACTTATTTATATGTTTATTGAATTTTTTGATTAATATTGGATTTATGATATTTCTAATAAGATTGTTTTTGTTTGAACTCTATGTTATATATATTTTATGAACTGTTTTTTATGTTTTATGCAATGGTGGACATTCCGCCGCTTACTAGATATTAATGGTTACCACCTATTTTCCCACTCATGCAGATAGCAAGAAACACATAGTTAGCTAGTTGGGGAGTGACTACAAGAGCTCAAGATTTCAAATAGTATTGAAGCTAGATTTAATGTATGTCATAGGTTTAAAGATATTATATATGAGATTTAAAGCTGTAGTTGCTCTACCACTCGACGCCACATGACAAGTAATAAGTTTGGATTATAAGTTATGGTTATTTGCAGTTATTTGAAATATTTTTAGCCATTCATATTTTAGGGAATTTTATTTCTTTTGAGTGTACGATGTGTCATCATCCTAAAACTCTTAGGGTGGGTTTTAGGGGGTGACAGCAATGGTATCAGAGCAATAGGTTTGAGAGTCTGTGAGGCCTCAGGTTTTGGGTTATAGGACTAGACTCTTGTTGCACTTAGATAATAAATCTTTCATCTTCTTCCTCTATCTATTTATCTATCTCTCTTTAATCAAGGATACGTTTACCTTCAACAAAAATATGGCACCTAGGTGTATCATTTCTCAAGATCTGGAAGATGAAAGAAACGATGAGAATGTCCCTATTGCCCAGCTAGCAGGATAGGGCGTGGGGATCATGCTCAGTGAAATGCAGCAAATCGGGCTTACCATCCTATACAACCTGATGCGGCAGCAGTGGCTAGTGCATTACTTCAAAAATTGATGATGTAAATTGGACAGCATGGACAAACAGGTGTTCCTCTGGGTGTTAGTGTAGGAGGTGGGAATGGTGAAAAGGGCGTAAACGAATTTCTAAAGTTACGACATGACGGATTTAATGGTGAAGGTGATTTAAAGGAAGCCAAGTATTGGCTATCAAAGATGGAAGAGTATTTTGAACTTCTTTAGTATAATGATCGATAGAGGGCAACGAATTGGTGGAAGATTGTGTGGCTTGAAAATTGAAGGGTCACATGGGAGCAATTTAAGCAAGTCTTCAATATTGAATTTTCCCTAGTATTTATAGGATGTAGAAGATTTTAGAGTTCATGCAGCTAACACAAAGAGATATGACTGTAGCAGAGTATGTGAAAAAGTTCAATGAGCTTTCAACCTATGCCCTAGACTTAATCACTTAGAAAAGTTTAGCCAATGAAATTTGAGCCAGGACTTCAACCGCCCATTCAAAGTAGAGTTGCTCCTCATAGGCTTCACAATTATTTGGATGTGATTGAGATTGCTATCATTGTTGAAAAGGAGTTGGGTCTTATTATCAAAGACCAAAAGAGGAAAGATAGACCCCCTTAACCATGCTAGGTGAAACTTTTCCTAAGAAGAAAAACTTTACTCTAATGAATTAAGTTACCCCTACCCATCATTCTTTCCCGAAGTCTAACACTTGTGGAAAATTTCATCCTGGGGAATGCTATCTGAAAACTGGTTAATACCGAAGACAATAGAACTTTGGAACTTTTCTTCTCTATTGCTTTCGTTATGTATTGCTAATACATATCTACAAGCACAAGGCTTATCAGATAGGTTACAAGTAAAGTTCCATATCAACTGAAACGCATGCATAGGATATACATGCAACTAACATAAATAAACAAGCCTCTTCCAATACAACTCATGCCAACACTCCCCCTCAAGTTGGTGTGTAAATGTCTCGGGCACCTAACTTCTCAAGTGAGTTGTGGAATTTTATGCTGGACGCAGCCTTTATGAGAACATCTGCGAGTTGATCTTCTGACTTGACAAACGGGAATTGGATGATCTTCTCCTCAAGGTTTTGTTTAATAAAGTGCCGGTCAACTTCGACATGCTTAGTGCGATCATGCTGGACAGGATTATGAGCGATCTTAATGGCGGCCTTATTATCACAAAACAAACTCATTGTAGAGTTTGGGGGATAGCCAATCCCAGTTAGTAGATTCTTCAACCATATCAATTTACATAAGCCTCGTACCATTCCTCGAAATTTTGCCTCTGTACTTGATAGCATCACTACTTTTTGTTTTTTGCTTCTCCAAGTAACAAGATTTCCACCAACAAATGAGAAATAACCGGATGTGGACTTTCTGTCTAATATATTCCTTGCCTAATTAGTGTTGTGTAGCCAGTAATATTCATGTGATTATGTTTAGAAGACATCAAACCTTTTCCTGGGGAAGACTTCAAATAGTGGAGTATACGAGTTACGACATCCATATGCTCTTCACTTGGACGATGCATGAACTAATTCACAACTCCAACCACATGCGCAATGTCCGAATGAGGGTGAGATAGATAAATTAACTTCCCAACAATCCTCTAATACCTTTCTTTGTCTACTGGTACCTGATCCACATATTCTCCAAGTTGATAGTTCTAAACCATTAGAATGTTAGCTGGCTTACACTCGAGCACACTCATCTCAATGAGCAAATTAAGAACATACTTCCTCTATGATTGGAAGATGCCTTGCCTTGATCTTGATACCTTGATTCCCAAAAAATATTTAAGTCCTCCCAAATTTTTTATTTCAAACACAGTAGAGATTTGACCTTGTAGCCTAAAGATTTCATCTACATCATCCCCTATGATAATCATATCATCCACATATATAATTAGTGCTGTCACCTTCGCTGATCGATGTTTCAAGAAGAAAGTATGACTTGAGTTGCTCTGTTGGTAGCCATACCTCTTCATAGCCATGTTTAATTTGCCGAACCATGCATGTGGAGATTGTTTAAGGCCATACAAATATTTGCACACTATCTCCCCTCCTGATGACATTACACATCTTGGTAGTATCTCTATATACACACCATTTTCTAAGTCACCGTGAAAGAATGTTTTTTTCATGTCGAATTGATGCAATGGCCAGTCTAGGTTAGCTGCAAGAGATAACAAAACTCTAATTGTATTTAGCTTTGCCACTAGGAAAAATGTCTCCTGATAATTTATGCCATAGGTTTGTGTGTATCCCTTGGCCACCAAACGAGCTTTGTCTGTATCTATCGATCCATCAGCCTTGTATTTAATAGAGAATACCCACTTGCATCCTACTGCCTTTTTTCATCATGGTAGTGGAACTAGTGTCCAAGTGTTGTTTTTCTTTAGAACCTCCAGCTTTTCTTTTAAGGCTTGTCTCCATTTTTGGTCCTTTAGTACTTTTTCCATTTTTTTGGGTACAACTGATGAGGACAACTAGTACGTAAAGGCCTTAAGTGGTTTCGATAAGACCTGGATAGTCATGAAGTTGGCTATTGGATATCTCAACCTCTTACTGTCAATGTCTGGTGAGTACCTATTTGGTGGCTTTCCGCAATGGTATCTATGTGGCAACATGTAACCAACGAGTTATCAGAATCAGTAGGATGCATAAATGATGGAGAACATACCTCACTGGATTCTTTGAAGGCTGTTACTCGAGTAGTCATAGTAGGAGAAAGGAAGTCGGGGTCAGCATTGTTGACCTCCAGGCCATTCTTGATTTCATCATTCTCAATCCTAGTTGTGTTTATGTTTTCGTTAGTTCCAGTATGACTTTCAGCTGATGAATCAGTTCATGCTTTAGTTACCAACTCTTTGGTATCCCTCATGTTTTCCTCTGGCCCATGTTTATCTAGATCACCGGTTAGCTTTAACTCCGGCTCTACGATACCCAGCCAGTTTCAATTCTATTTTTCATCCCCGAGCTCCCCCTGAAGATACGAAACAGATACTAGCCATGAAAAGAACATCTCAAATTCTAAAAAGTTACATCTATAGTGATGTACATACATCGAGTAGTAGGATGATAACATCTGTACCCCTTTTTATGAATGGCATACCCCAAGAATACACAAAAAATTGCACATGGATCCAGCTTAGTACGTCGATTTTTGTGTAAATGGAAGAATGCCACACAACCAAAAATCCAAGGAGGTATTATTAAAATGGAGGGTAACGGAGCATAAGTTGATAAGACCTATAGTGAAGTTTTAAAGTTCAAGATTTTTAATGGCATTTTATTCAGGAATTGTATTGTAGTCAAAACTGCACTATCCCAGAAATGAACTGCAACATGTGCCTCAATGAGCAAAGACCATGTAGTTTCGAGAACATGCCTGTTCTTCCATTCAGTAATGTCATTCTATTGAGGAGTTTGTGTACATGAGGTTTCATGTATGAGGCCTGTATGCTCAAAGTAGGCCTCAAATTTTCTGTTAAAGTAGTCACCTCCAGTGTCCGTTTAGAGAACTTGTATCTTAGCCGAGAAGTGGGTCTAGATCATTTTGTGAAAAGCTTGAAATATATCGAAGACGTCATCCTTGTGCTTCATCAGATACAGCCATGTTATACATGTACAATCGTCAATAAACAACACAATCCACCTATATCTAGATGCAGTGGTTATAGATGAGGGGCCCATATATCAGAATGGATTAAAGCAAACGGAACGTTACTTTTATTCAAACTTTTTTTATAAGACACTCTATGACTTTTTGCTACAATGCAAGTCTCACACTTAAAGTTAGAGAGTTGAGTTCTTTAAAATAAATCTGGAACTAAATATTTCAAACAGCCAGACAAGGGATGTCCTAGTCAACGATGCAGCAACCAAATCTGTTTCTCCTTACTACTCATCGTATGATTAACTTTGCCGCCACTGAAATCATCCAAGTAGTATAACCCTCCTATTTTAGTACCACGCCTAATAATCTCGCTCGTGAGAAAGCCCTGAAGAAGTGTTCAGTGCATGGCATGTCTATCGTTTAACCTTTATTTATGTATTTCATAGCAATAATTGTTAGAATTTAGTATCCTTCTAGTGTTATTCTTATGTTTTTGTAGGCGACGGTGATCAGAGCAAAAGATGTGTAACTTGCAAGAAAATTTTGGACCTTTTCTTGGTAGCTTTAGGCTTGGGTAAAAGCATAAAAGTTGTAGCCCTTCTTCTTAGCTTTGAGTAGGCTATTGAATCACATCAATCTGACACCTGTGCGCAAAGTTATGGTCAAAATACTAAAGAGTATCCGTACTGTTGAATATTGGTGACGCATCGCTAGGAGTAGCGACGTGCCACCGAGACTTACTCTATTTATAAAAATCCTTGGTGAAAAATTGCGATAGAGGATCCCCTTCGACCCTAAACCCTCCAGACTTTTTTTTTTGTTAGTTTTCTTAGGGTTTTCATGGATAAGGGAGTCAGGAGGCTAATTTGATGGAAATTCTTGCTTGGATTGAAGTCAAAGCTTTTCCACAACAAGGATTTCTTGGATTTGGTTCTTCTAACCCTAACTCTTCTTTTTTATTTGGTTTGAGATTCTTATAAATATGTGTAGATTTGTTGTTTCTATGGATTTTGTGAACCATTTGAATGATTTGATGCTTGTAAATACATAACCCATTGATTATTTCCATGATTTTGTTGGCTATTTTAGCTTATGCTTGAATGTGTTTTTCATTTGTTGGTCACCTGTGTTGAACAACTTGCTAGACTTAGGAAAGGTTCGAGAGATGTTTCCAAGGTTGGAAGGGGGCTAATAGAGCGTGGGTAGTTGGTAGATTCTAGAGAACTATTGACATGGAACGACGCCCCAGTGCCCCATCATCTCAGCTTGTAGGCCCTTAGGGACTATGAATCGTACTTGGTTACTATTGGCTAACTATTACTCGTCAATATAAATTAAAACAATTTATATGCAACTAGTTTCTTATCCTACCTAGTAAAAGATATGCATGCTTTTGTCCTGACAATGCAAACGAATAAGTAAACTATTTGTTAAAAACATTGCTCGAGCATTTCAATTAAAACATACTCAAAACGTGCCAAGACAGTGAAATGCTAGCTACTTCAACTTCAAGTAATAGTCTGTGCATACTTAATACCACTAGCATGCACCCAAAAGTAACTAGATGGTTTTACATCACAATGTATCCTAATAGAGGCAACTCCTTAGTACACAAGGTACTATATACATGAGACAAAACCTAACTAAGATCATCTACTTGAGCCCCACCTTTGAGCTATCAAAGCTCCAAGTGCAAGCCCTTCCTTAGTCCTTGTGCACCCTTTAGCCTCTACACTGTAAAGGCATAAAACTTAGTTAGTACATAACTTAGTCTACAAGTAAACTTAGAATCACAAGGATTCTCAAGGAAGAATACCTGCAAAGGAAAAAGCTTAGGCCACAGCTATCATCTAGTTATTAGGCACGGGGTTAGAACCTGCACAATAAACTTAAGGAAGTGAGTACATGAATGTACTTAGTAAGGGTCCCTTGGGGTACCTGCAAGAAAATAGCAGCAAGCCAACATGCAACCATGACAAACAAGCAAACAGACAACCGGTCAACAAACAAACAAACTCAAGCAATAACAACATGTAAAATATGCAATGCATGAATGTATGATATGAAATTCACATAACGCTTGGGACTTCCTGCACACTAGGTACCATAAGCCTGTCGTGAGCTCAAATGGCGAAGGTACTTGAGACACTGGCCCTCGTATCCCGGGTACTTTACCTCCTATAAGTCCCACCTACGGGTACTAGAGTAGGTCGTCACCTCTTCTCAAACTTACCCGCCTGTACCCTTAATTTATTGTACAAGGTAGCCATCCAATGTGGTTTAGCTAGCCAACCCTTAGAGTTTAGCTCAGAGCTCCATAGTGGCTTACTTACCAAACCAAATGGTTCAGTTGGGATCTACTTAGGTTTCCTTTTTATTGACCAAAGGTCTATGACATTCCACTCGGCCAACAAAGAGTTTGAAAACCAACTTAATCCCCTTAGTGCTCACTTAGGAACTTAAGCCCCTTAGCTTCTTTAGCCACCATTACTTACTCTTCCTTAACCACACCACTTAGCTACCACCTAAATAATGCATAATTCCCAACTAAGGAATGGTTTCTAGACCCAACCTAGGCTATGGAACATCTTAAGTTAGCCTAGGGATGAAAACCGAGAGTTTGAGACACTCTTAGGATGCCCAGAGCTTGGGGGGAAAATGTCTTGGTGGAGCCGTTGGTGACACGTCGCCAAAGGCATTGACATTTGGACAATTTTGGCATCTCTCGGTGATGCATCACCAAAATGGCGTCGCTACTGGCGACATGTCGCCAATGCCTTTCCAGCATTGCGCGACAGCATGCGACCTTGCACGAAACCTGCTTAAACTTTCTCATCCCTAGCTCAAATCACATGGGTCTTGTTTCTACTTCATTCCCATACAAAACACTACATTTCTATGCATTATTTGAGCTTAATTAACTTGAACCCTTACCTCAAACTCAGCCACAAAGCAAGAATCGAAGCACAAGTCCTCCTGAGCTCAACCAAGCTCTCTTGAGTTCCAATCCTAAAACCAACGTGATATGGCACCAATAACTTCAAACCAAGACCATTTCTAGCTATGGAAACAACTTAGAACAAGCCCGTGAAAACCCAAGAAGCTTACCTAAGGTTTCAAGTCCAAACAAGCATTAAAGAGCTAATTGAAGCAAAAACACCAAAATGAAGCTTGAGGCTTCTTGTAAACACCTTGGGGCCTTCAAAATAGATGGAAAATTGCAGTAATGGGAAGCTTTGGAGCATAAATTCTGGTGGGGAGAGGAAGTTATGAAATTTAGGGAAGGAAACAAATGGCAAGGGAAGTCAACTTACCCAAAAACATATTAACTCCCCCACTAAGGCACACTTCTTCCACTCTTGCTCCTTGACCCATAAATTCTCATTTGTTTTAATTTGGTCACCAAACTCTCAACCCAAAACCATCTTTCCTTTGTTCTAAAGGATGCCCAAAAGCCTTTTATACTTGGCCTTTTGGACACTTTGGCCACTTAAGATCTAAATGGCTTGAATAAACACTTAGTGCAACATTTTACCCAAAACCTTCAAAGACGGTTCTAATAGCTAGGATAACTAATGGTCTTGACTTAACTAAGCCATATTTCTTACATGACCCTAATTTTTATCAAAATTATGGTAATGTTTCTAACTTGGGTCAAGATTACCATTTCACCCCTTTTTTGACTTTAAGGTGCCAAACCACACTTAGGACTCACTTACTTAGTTAAGCTTGCCTTTCTTGCTTGACAAGGTGCTAACTTGAGGTTCTTAATTTAATAAAAACACTTAAATAAACTAAAAATAAATACTTACTTGGTTAAAAGCCATCTTTAACTAGGAGAGCCGTCACAACTATTGTTCCTACAAGGCCTTAGAAAAGAACTTAAGCTTAATGGTTTCTAGGACAATTGGTTAGCATGAGAATGTCTAATGGAGTTCTAAGGAACTAATTGGTCCTGTCTTAAAATAGAAGGGTTGACACTGTAGAGTTTTATGGCCTACAACTTTCAGGAAGCATAATTTGGGTTAGGTATGTACTTGTGTAAAAGCTATATCTATGTAGCAGCCCATTTGGTTTGAATTCCATAGAAACTTTGTAAATATGTGTCTAGGATAGTTGCTATGTTTGTTTGGTTTGGTGGTTAGGTGATCCACAATTTTGGTAGTTTAGCTTCTTATCCCTTGTTTTCCATGATTTGTTTGCTCTAGCTAAAGTAAGGTCATCATACTTGGTATTTGATTGGATTCTTTACCATACAATTCTTTGTGGGATTGACACCTGACTCACCACAACTACAATTGACACCGTACACTTACGGGTGAGATTGAAGTTAAGGTTGATAAGGTTTTTTATAAACTTTTGTCTCGCGACAAGAAG
Organism: Aquilaria sinensis; assembly: GCA_005392925.1. NCBI lineage: Eukaryota > Viridiplantae > Streptophyta > Magnoliopsida > Malvales > Thymelaeaceae > Aquilaria > Aquilaria sinensis. Next base: position 151,278 of record SMDT01003271.1, read on the forward strand.
ACAGAATTTAAGGTATATTAATACCACATAATTAAGATCTGTAGTAGCCTGACTCACAGACATTAACTTGTTCAACAGAAATGGCATAAGCAATGTGTGTGATAGCAAGAGGGATCAAGACAACTTTACAGTTCACTATCTTGTAACTAGTTATGTTACCCCATTTGCATTTGCAGTACAAGTTCTGCTAAGTTTAATGGTTTGAGAAAAATCACAAGCATCAAACGTCATATGATCGGTTGCCCTGAGGTAATAATGCAACCACCAATCTTACAAAAAGTAGAGCTAAAAAACACACTTCCATAGTTACCTTGATAATGTTGTGCCATAGAGCCATTCGGTACCTCAACTTGGGGAACGAGGGATAGCTGAGGCTTTCCAGAGACCACGGCAGCACGTCTTATATTTTCTCTTGGGGCACTTTATTCTCGTTTCTTTTGTGCCTGGTAGTCATCCCACCAATCCAGATACCCGCTCACTTGAAAGCATTCATCTCGGGTATGCTTGGGATTTCCACAGTGGGTATACTTCCCTCTAGCTGTCTGAGTCTTGGATTTGGAAGTTGTACTCGGTCTTGCCCCTGCCTTACCCCCTTTTGATACCATCACGACACCTATTGGGGTATCACCATCGAAGGCCATCATTGCTTGTCAAATGTCCTCTTGTCTAATGCATGCATAGGCTTGCTCAATTGTGGGAAAAGGTTGCAGCTGCAACACATCACTCCGAATTTTATCAGGTCGAACATCCAGACCATCTAAGAAGGTGTATACCCTGTCCTCCTACAAGTTTACATTATATTGTCTAATATCATCGGGCCATTTCATAAGGTTAGGACGACGAAAATCAATCTCCTGCCATAAACCTTGGAAGTCGTTATAATACTTCTCAATTGGTATGCCTGCTTGTTTGGTGTGGGTTACTCGACATCAAAGTTCATACACTTGTGAAATGTCTGCTCCATCAAAATAGGCTGTGGCAATGGCGTCCTATACTTGTTTTGCAGTCTGGAAATGAATAAAATTACTTACTATGGATGGATCCATCACATTGATCAGCCATCCTTTGACAATGGCGTTCTCTGTCCGCCATCTTCGGAACGAAGGATCAGTCTCCAAAGGTTGAGGTAAATCCCTATTGATATATCCCAGTTTGTTTTTCCCCGTGATGTACATCTCGACCACTTGCGGCCATAAAAGCATGGTTGGAACCATCTAACTTAGTTGTAATTAGAACAGTAAAAGGTTCGGGTGTGAAGGAGGTAGCTTTTTTTAAAGCTTCGGTCAGTTTGGTAGTTCAATCCCCAAGACTAGACTCGGTCAGGTCGGTAGAAGGGATCTGCCATGGATATTTGGTTTGGTTTTTAGGTTGGTTGATTGATGGAGTAGTAATCCTGCTCTGATACCATAAAGGCAATAGAACTTTGGAACTTTTCTTCTCTGTTGCTTTCATTATGTATTGCTAATACATATATAAAAGCACAAGGCTTATCAGATAGGTTACAAGTAGAGTTCCATATCAACTGAAACTCATGCATAGGATATACATGCAACTGACGTAAATAACCAAGCCTCATCCAATACAACTCACGCCAACAAATACTTCTAATGTGGTGAGTTTGCTCACTTTAAGTCTGATTGCACCAAACCAGAGATAAAAGGTGCACATAGGAACTTCCGGCCCAAAGAAATTCATGTAACTTTGAGGAAACCAAATGAAAAAAGGTGGTGTAGTAAGGCCTCCAATCCGATCAGAGTTTATGCACTTATTGGCAACAACATTGAAGGTAAATTTTGAGGACCAAACTTATTTTAAGGGGGGAAGGATGTAATATCCCAAATTTTCACTAATGTAGGTTTGTTAATAACTTTGATAGTTTTGTTAAGAAAAAAAAAGAAAGAAAAATAGATCAATAAAAATAATAAATAGGTGGAAACAAAATCAGTGAGAAAAAAGGGAGGTGCTAACGTGGAAGTAATTAAAGAGTAAAAAAAAAAGTAAATAAAGGAAAGAAGCCCAGTAGTTTATTTGGCTCGGTTATATAAAGAGGAAAAAAAAAGAGTTATAAACATAATGGAAGAGTGCTTTGTTAATATATATATATACACTTTTGTGGAGAAAATAGGCTTTATTTTTCTACTCTTACGCCGTTATGGTTCTTTTCAATTAAGGAAAATAAACTAGGATTGTAGATCAAGATTAAGCTTAGGACCCTTTTCTTCAAAAGAAGTATTTTAATGAGTTTTATTTTAGAAGTTTCTTGTATATATATATGTCAAATATATTCTTGAAAATTCAAGTAGAATTATTTTTTTTTTTTGGTAAAATTTTGATAGGGTTTTTTAAAATGAAATAAAGTAGTGTAATATAGATATTAAAAGTGTCGGACTGGTTGGGGATTGACTTTGGAGGGGCATTACTGGAGAATTTGAATTTTCGGCGAAGGTAGGAGTCAAAGCGAGAAGGGGATGATGATACGTTGGGAAAATTGAATTAAATACAACATAGGTACCTAGATCTTAGTGACAGGTACATTAAAATCCATAACTTTATAATGTTGCAATATAATCACTTCAAGTTAAGGATGAGACAAAAATCGGCTTACTAATTATATCAGTCCCTGGGGCCTTCAGCACTAGTTTGGCGAGTTCTTTGGTTCCAAAAATATTATTTTTAGGCCACTGATAGAATAATTTCGGGTTATTTTTTAATTTTGTTTGCTTTTGATGTAGGCTTTTATATAATTATTTTTGTTGACTAAACAATTGTTTTGGGACTTGAAAAGTTACAATTTGAGGTAAGTGGCAGTCCATCATTCTAAACTTAAATTATTATTTTGCTATCAACTTTATTAATTTTAAAGTATTAAATTACATTGAATTCTAATTCTCTAAAGCTTTGGTTTGAAAGTATGAACAATTTGATCTTAAGAATTCTTCTCTTGATTGAAGGTTTATTCTAACATTTTTTTCGTTTAAATATATTAGAAATAATTATATATATACATTATCTATGTTTCTAAGTATGTAATTTGTGTTTTAATGATTATGGGATCAAGCATGTTTTATCTATGTTATTACGGCAACATGATTTTCCCATTTTTTATAGACCTTTGGATTCTTAACATTCATGAATATGAATATATATGTTTTTACTCTGTTTTAGTGGGTGTTGATTCTGTGCCAGATTACTATAAAAATTGCAGTTCATGGCCCTTTTTATAGGGTATTGTGTAAGTATGATTCGCAGACTACTGTTTAGGACTAGTTCTTCTAGGTGCTCCAACGATGACTATTCTTAATCGGTCTATGATGTACTACAGCGGTTAAGTGTAGTTATTATGATATGATGTATTACAGCGGCTAAGTGTCATTATTATCGTATGACGTGCTACTGCGGTTAAATGTAATTATTATGACACGATGTACTACAGTGGTTAAGTGTAGTTATTTTAACATGACATACTAAGCAGTTAAAGTGTAGTCACAGTAATTGCCAACTTATTATGTTAAGTAATATTTTGTTTTGCTATTTATTTTAAATTGCTTTGTTTTCACTAATGATATCAAGTATGAATTTCACATTTTTTGTCATGTTTTATAATAAAGTTAATTATATTTGTTCTTGATACTTAAATGACATTTTGACTTTTATAAGTATCGCTTTTTCTATCAATAAATAGTCTGACTTATTTATATGTTTATTATATTTTCTGATGAATATTGGATTTATGATATTTCTAATAAGATTGTTTTCTTCTTGATCTCTATGTTATGTATATTGTATGAACTATTTTTTATGTTTTACGGAATGGTAGACATCCCGCCGCTTACTAGACATTCATGCTTACCATCATTTTTCCCACTCACGCAGATTGCAAGAAATACAAGATTAGCTAGTTGGAAAGTGACCTCAAGAGCTCAAGATTTAAGATAGCATTGAAGTTAAATATTATATATGTGATTTAAAGTTGTAGTTACTCTACCACTCAATGTCAAATGACAAGTAATAAGTTTGGATTATAAGTTACGGTTGTTTAGAGTTATTTGGAATATTTTTAGTCTTGCATGTTTAAGAAAATTTTATTTATTCGAATGTATAATGTGTTATCTTCCCGAAACTCTTAGGATGGGTTTTGGGGCATGACACACAATGACTAGTGGTTTAGGATAATTCTCAATAGCGAGTAGTTGGGAACTTTGTTAGTGACGAATTTTGATGGCTGGTTACTGGAAACTTTGCCAGTGGCTTTTGAGTCAATTCTAACACCAAACCATAGAAAATTCATCAAAAATTATAGGAAAATCTTGATGGCTTTGTCATTGGAAATTTGTAAGGGCTTTTAGTGGAGACTTCTCTCCGCCAAGGATGGAACGCTTGACAGTGTTAGACTTTTTGGGGCTTGAGGCGTGAAGCATGAGTTAGATGGATAACAGAGGTTTTTAAATTTTATATTTTGTCATTAATTTGAGAGATAATTATGATATTTTTAGGAGATTTCATTCTACAAAATCTCTTTTATTGTTCCTATTATTAAGGAATCCAAATCAACTATATTTTTTATATTTTAATGCTGAACTAATAGTTTTCTTACCAACACACAGATTGAGATAGTGCAAAAAAAAATTGGTGTCTGTCTTTTTTTTTCATTATAAATTAGTCACTGCAATAGATGATGTTGGACACCACTATAGACAAAATCAGACATTCTTGTAGATGATATTAGATATCAGTACATAACATTGGACATCATTATAGATGGAATTCGACATCTCTCACATAAAATTAGACACTACTATATATGACATTGACACCATTCTGGTGACATTAGACTCCAGTGGAAAAGAAATTACACACAATAGATGAAATTACACTGTACTAAAGACAAAATTAGACACAAATATAGATAACATTGGACACAAACATAGATGAATTTATTTGGTTAACACATCACGTCTATAATGATGTCTAATTTCATGTATAGTTATGTCTAATTTTATCTAGTTGTATCTAATGTTTTCTAGTAGTGTCTAATACCATCTGTAGCGTTGTTGTCTCATTTCATATATGATGTTGTTCAATGTTGGCTATAGCGGCTTCTATTTTCATCTTTAATATTGTATAATTTTGTTTATGGTAGTGTTTACATAAAACTAAACCACACCCATGTGGTCATTTTTTTATAGTAGTAATTTCATGTTTTGTTTTAGATCTTCGAATCGATTTGTTCAAACTTCAAGCTCCCTTCTTTGTATCCAAAGCCATGACCAACATCCATTCCACGGCCGCTAAAGCGAAGCGAGTCTTCGTTGATTTCATGGAAACACCCGCTGACAAGCACTCTATCTCCATCTCCGGTGAAGAGCAACAGTCATCCAACTTCTCTCTGTGTCTTTTCTCCTCGCCCAGAATGCTAGCGGTTGAAGTCAAGCACTTGTTCTTCGTGAAATCTCTCACTATCTTTTCCTCTCGCCTTTTTTCAATGGCAAATCAGTAAATAATAGAAAAGTATGGATATAGGGCATGCTCTAGGTGTATTATATCCTTAGCCTATTGCGATTTCCAATTCTTTACCATTAAAAGAAGGTTGATTGATTTATTTTTGGACATAGACCTCAATGTTTGCTCAGATTGTTATTGCCCTGTTGACTGACTTCCGAGTTTTATATGATACTGAATGCCTTTTACACATTACTTTATGTGCCAGTTTGCTCTCTTAAGGTGTTGTATGTTGTGTAGTGGATGTTTCTCCAAAATCGTCTGTTGGGGCATTCAAGTTTCAATTTAAAAACCTGAGTGAGTTAAAATTAAAGTTACCAAAATTGTGACTTTGCTTAACTTTTTTTTAATGAATCATAAAATTTAAAACTGAATTGAATTGTAAACTTTTACTAAAATATTATAAAAAATAAAGGCAAATATATAACCATGTCATAAATCATAAAATTTAAATAATTTAAGTTTTTTTGTTATCGAAATAGTAATGATCATTAAATCACACATAAATTTAAAATTTTAACCAAATTGGTAAGTGACAACTATTGATATGTAAAAATAAACTAGTTTATATACCTGGCATTGCCACGGGATCACAAAAAGAAAAATGTACTCCCTCCGTCCCAATTTACTTGAAAACATTTCTCTGGGCACGGAGATTAAGGTGTATGTAATTTGTGTTATTTTTTTTTGTAGTGAAAGTTTAAATAATGATTAAAAAAGAAAAGATTCTTTTTTGGGTTTTGTGCAATGAGAAATGGAAGAGATTAAAACAAGATTCTTTATTGGGTTTTGTGTAAAAGGATAATTTAATTGTTTAAACTTTTCCAAAAGAGGAAATGTTTCAACCTTTTTGGGACATCCCAAAAAGGAATACGTTTCATCTAAATTGGGATGAAGGGAGTAACACATATCAATAATTACATTACTGATTGAGAACAAATAAGAAAATTAAGAAGTTTTAAAAATATTAGAAAAGATAGTTTAGTTTGTCTAAAGTGATATTGAAAAACATTTTAATACTTTAAATACAGTGTCTTGCAACCTAAAAAAACTGATAAGTGTGCATTTAAATATATAATCATATAGTTGTTTTTGGAACATCTTCAGTATCGTACTTTATTGACATATCAGTCACAAAATCTATATTATTGAAAAAAATATATATCACTTCTACAATATTAGACTCTTTTCATATTTGATAAAAGAAATAATAACATGATTTATACCTATTTAAGAATCCTACATCCGTTGTATTTTCATTTGGAGGTTTTGCTAATTGATATATGAGGTGATGAAGAAACTCTAACTTGCAAACAATGCATGAATTCTAATTGTTGTGACAATGTGAATATCATTATTTGTCAATATTATTTTCAATCTACATATAGTATTTCAGCTCCTCGAATTTCTTGATTAAAAAGTATGGTGGTGGATGTAAACTATAATGATAAATTGACAACTGTATTATGAGAAACATTAAAATTAAGTAATAGTTGAAAATCCTATTGAAAAAGGTAAAATAATTTTTAACACCTTATTAAAATTGTGAGAAAATAATTAATCTCATGTGTAATAGATTAGAGTTTAATACCCAATCGAATGACCCTGTTTAAATATTATATTGTTATGAGCGTTGTTTTCACGAAATGTCCTTTTAACCCTACTAAGAGGTCTTGGTAAGGGAAAATGTTTTAAAAAATCAAATGGAAATCTACATTAGTAATTTAAAAATTAAAACAAAGTTGTTACAAAAAGGTATATATATGATATAAGATGATTCCATACGAGTAAAATAGAATGAAGAAATAACCGAGACTCATATGCATAGTTAATGGATTGGATTTTTAACCCTAAAGCCAAAATAAATATTTGGCTAAATTACACAATCTACCATTAAAATATACCCATTTTTCCTATTTACTCTCAAATTGTTGTGAACGTTACAAAAGTAGGATTAAAATAACATTTTATAACAAATATGCCTCTCTTTCTGTTATCTCCATCAATGTTGGTAGGACTTCGAGGGTAAAATCTAAAATTAGCACCTAAATATGAGCAAAACAAATGGAAAACCCCTAAATGTAAATTTGAGACACATAACCCCTTATAGTCAAAAAAACTTAAAATAGAATAGAAAATAAAAAATACTACAGATTTAACATTCCCATAAAAATTTAATTATCTAATCCCTTCAAATAATTATGACAAATATTTCAGATTCCAAAAAAAATATGCTTATCTATTTTTCTCAACTTAAATCTCAAATAGCCAAAAAAACCAAAAAGTAGAATGAAAAAAAATACCAATTGGGCATGCCTATCCCAAATTAAAGCATCCAATCAATTAAAATAATTATGGAGATCATTACAAATGCAAAAGAAATAGAATTTGATACACATATCTATTTTTTCAACTAAAAGCATAAAATAGCAAAAAAAATTGAACAATAGAAAGAAAAATAAAAAAAATCACCAATTCAACATGCCGATCCAAACTTAAAGGATCAAATACATTAAATTAATTATGGATACTATTATAGATTGCAAATAAATAAAATTTGACACACTTATCTATTTTTTTCAACTTAAACCATAAAATGGCAAAAAACCAAAAAATAGAATAAAAATAAGAAAAGAATAATTCAACATGCCCATCCAAATTTAAAGCATCTAACCCTTTAAAATAATTATTGATACTATTTTATATTCCAAAAAATATATATTCGACGCACTAATCTATTTTTTTCAACTTAAACCTGAAATAGCAAACAAAATGAAAAATAGAATGAAAAATAAGAAAAACAACACTAGCAATTCAACATCCTATCACAAATTAATGAATATAAAATTATTTGAATGGATTAGATGCTTTAATTTTGGATGCACATGTTCTATTTGTTAATTTTTTATTTTTCATTCTATTTTATAGTTTTTTTGCTATTTTATAGTTTAAGTAAAAAAAAAAAAAGAATGATAAGCAAGTCAAATTAGTTTTGGGTAAGCAATTTAAATAAATTAGTTTCTAAAATATTTTGATTAATATTTTCAAAGTGAAAAGACACATTATCTACCATGTTAAAGATAAATTAATTTACAATTAAAAATTATGAGTTTATTCTTTATTAAATGACAAAGGACAAAGAAATGGGTAGTTTTTTTTATGAATAAATGGGTAGTTTGGTATAAGAAAAATTACTTTATCTATTGATTTCAACTTTCTTTGTTCACCCTTGTTTTCATTTTAGTAATTTGATTCTAATACTTTCTTTATGTGACAATTAATTGGAAATCAAATGAAAGAAATTGAGACTTAAATGGAAATAGGATCAAATGTTGATTATTAAACTCTTGTGGTTGGCTATTTTTTTTTATTTTTATGAATTTCCTTCTTCTATTCATCTGTGAAAATGGAAAATGAATGAATTTTTTATTACACATCAAATTTTCACTTAATGAAGTTTATTATTTTGTTCTTTGCTTATTTTTATTAATTGTTAGTATTACTTATATCCTTAAATATTTTTTTGGTTGAATAATTTTATTAAATGTATCATTGAAAAATGGATCTCCCTACAATAACTATTCTTTTTCTTTTCTTCCCCAAAATACACTTTAAATTGAAACAAAAAAAAATAACACATTTTTATTAGAATTTTTACTTTTATCCAAAAAAATATTACTATTAATTATTTCTTGGTAATATACTTTTACTAAAATATTTATCATTATTTTAAAATATAGTTGGCTAGTAAAATCTCAATTACTAATCATATCCCGTAACATTCTTAAAATTTATTCTCCATTACTAAATGTTTATCATAAATTTATTTATTAAAATAGTAAAATAACTAAGTTGACAATACCTCAGTGAATATACGCACTCACACAAAACGTGTGTCTTTTGTATAATAAGAATGGCAATTATTTAAAAAAAATTAAGGTGTATAAAAAGTATTGAATATTACCTTATTTTTTTTGAAACAAATATTGTATAATTGACCAAATAACAAATTGCCATAAAAAGCATTGTTGATGCATTGTGAACTATAAACACATTCTAAAAATAAAAACTTGTGATTTTAGATCAAAGTTCAAACTTCAGTCAAAATTGGGAAGGACATCTAAGAGACATTTATGGGTTTATATTTTCATTACAGAGAAATTTTATTACTTATGGAGGCAAATATGAAGTGTCATTCAATTGGACTCTAATGATTGGTACAATTACATAAATCTCCTTTGCTTTCCCTTTATAATAATATAATATATATAATAAATAAAGATGCCATAAAAGGTAAAATAAAACAACTGTAATCATACTAAATTTCAATAGTAAAAAGAAAAGCGTAGATTTATACATTTTGATTGATATAGTTGATAGAGCTTTTAGAAAGTTGCATAATATAATTTGCCTCCACATTAATTGCTCTAATGGTAGCATCAACTGGACATGTTGGCATGGTAGAAATGCATCTTCTTTTTGCACCATTTTGAATTCTGGCTTCACCATGATTTTGATTATCTTCATGCTTGTCAATGTCATCCATAATATATTTCCTACAAATATAATTTAACACATGAAAACATTCATGTCATGACAGCTAACTAATAAAAGTAATACACATGTATGAGGAAAAGAAAAATAATCAAAATTTTGAATGGAGAAGATAAAAGTAAGTTACCTTTAGCGTGTAGGTTTTATGTGTTTAACATCTGGTATATATAGAGGTAAATTTTAAAAGGAAATTTTTAGTTTCCAAAACACATTAGTCATAATATGGTCACTTTTAATTACAATTATACAAGAATTAATTAAAATGCCAATTACCTATTGTAAATTTCGGTTACATAGCTTATTATAATGGTATATTTTCAAATTAGCCATAAGGCCAACAATTTTATTATGTCAACAATTTATTAATAGTTAATGCGTACGAGTTTTGGGATGGGAAGACTTATAATTTGTTTCCAATTATATATGCCGATTAGTGAGACATACCATTAACAATTAATTAATTTTTAGTGGCAGTGGAAAGTTAAATGAAGTGTATTTTTAGAATAGTATATTAATACGGTTGCAACCTGGTTTAATAATACAATAATGTAACAATAAAATAATATAATAGCATATATTAACTGTAATAATGTAATTATATAATAAATGGTAACCATATATATAGTAACTGTAGTATTATATAATAGCATATTAATTTCGGTTGAAACCGTATTACACCATCAACAATTAATTATGATTTTCAAGTTGAAAACTTATTATATAGTAGAAAATCATAGCAACTTGGTTGGTAATTGTTAACAATATATATCTTTTAAATTTTGGTAAAGTAAATTGATATATTTGAATTTGGAATTAAATGTTTATTCATTCTAATTTTCAATGTGTTAAATAAATAAAAATTTTAAAATATTTTTAAAAATTCAGATTGAATATCCATTAGAAAGAAATAAAAAATGACATTTAAATCCCAAAAATTTTAAAAGTTATTTTAAGATAAAATCGTATTTATTATTATTATTATTTTGCTATTTGTGGAAGTAAACCTTTCTTTCTACATTTTTTGGAAGAATATTCTTTGTGTGGTAATGTCAACTATTTATTTTTTGGCAATAAGATTTCACAAATTGTTCCTCACAAATAAGATACTTACAAGTCAACTACATATTTTTGGAAGATTTCATAAATCAAATGTCACAAATGAGCTATTGTCATGCCTTATTTACTGACATAATATCAATTAAAGCTTTAAGAGGGTAAATTAGCCGTATTCAAAAATTTACATTTAAAACATGCATATTAAAGCAAAAAAAGTACACATGACATTCTTTCATAGACCAAATTAAGGAAAAGACCACAAACTCCCTTAAATATGTCCTGCTTTATATATATATATATATTAGATTTGAAATCTAATATTCAAGTTTAATGAAAAGAGTTTGAAATAAACATAATTAAAAAGTGAAGTGAATATAAAATTTATGAATATTAATAAGGGTTTTAGATATAATTATTTTAAGTTATTTCTTATCAATAATCACGTATAACCATAATTACTTACAACATCAATTGCACGAAAGTACATATACAAACATAAGGTTTTCAGTCATAAGTGTTAAACGTAATGATTTATGTTTATCACCTCTATTCATCTTGCAATAATTAACTACTAGGTGCCTAATTTACATTGGCATAATATTTATTTACATTTTTAATAGAAAAAAACTAAAATCATGAACATGAAGTGGTGAAATTTGTTAGGTGTTTGTTGGCGCCAAATTTATGAAGAACGAAGCAAGTTCCACTAGAATGAAGTTTTATGTTTTCATTTGCAAAAGATATTCATGTTTCAATCCTTGGAATGCCATGAAACAATGAAATCAATCTTTTCAGGTGGAGCATTATTGGCAATGGCAGAATGGGGACGAGAACCTAAACTTTTCTTTCGCCCGACCAGAACGTGGTCCTGACTCAGTTGTAGCAGAAAAATGATCAATATTGACTCCAAATTATGGTATCAGTAAATAACGTTAGGTCTGCATCACATTGCAAATATTTCCTACGCCATAAAAGATTCCTTTTTAAAGGTCTTCACGAAATGATGTGTCAAGAAAAAAATTGAGATAAAAATTTTTCGCTATATGAGATGGTGGTGAAAGGAATAAAATCTTATCGACTATATCATTTACAAAAATATGCTTAAGAAAAGAAATGTTCCAACTTGATCCATTAGGAAGCCCTATATCCCTTACTTAAAGCTTGTTGTTAGAACCATTGTGAGTATTATTCATGTGTAATTGGGATGGAGTTACCCTTGGGATATAGTAATCCTCCCAGACCCAAATAGAGGACCTTAAGTCAATCTACCTCTGACGGAAATTTATAAAAATATCTCTCCTATGAAAGAGACTTTTCCAAATATGAGAAGCAAATCTTGAGCATTAAATTGACCAAATAAAGTGGGGAACACCATATTTTGCCATCAAGACCTTATAAACTAAAGCATTTGGATTACTAATGAATATGCAATAAAATGTTTTTCCTATGAAACCTTGATTAAACAATCTAAGATCCTTAATACCCAAACCCCTCAATCATTTAGGCAATGTTAAAACAACTTTCTACTTCAGATGAATTCCTTTTCTAACTCTAGGGCTAGACAAAAAAACACGAACAAAGGTTTTAGACATGGAATCTGGAAGAGTGACTGGCATTTTGAACAGGGACATAATATAAACCGGTATGGATGTTAGTGTGGATTGAATCAAAGTAAGCCTACCAACATTGTTCAAAAAGTTCCACTTCTAGTTGTCTAGGTAAGACATGATTTTATCAACCAAGAAATTGAAAGTCACCATTTTTTATAAGTCTCAACATAGAGGCACCACCAAGTACTGAAGAATGTGGATTGATTTGAAAATAGAGAATGTTGCAATACTCTTATTGTAAAAAAATCAGAACATTTTTACTAAAACACCACTCCAATTTTCAAAAATAACATCTTGGCTCATCGCCTTGTTATAAAGTTCCAATGTACATTTTATGGTCCTAATGGACTGTTTTGAGGGGCAAAATAAGATGAGCAATCATTTCCAAAAAAAATAAATGATTAATGGCAGGACTCGATCAACATGCTTTAAGGCCTACCAAAGCTCCAATTTGTTGAAGATGAGATAAGTAGCTTGAGGAAGCCTCAACATAGAAGATAAATAAATAAAGTGACAGGTGATAGCCCTGACAGATACTAGCCTTCGGACTAAACCAATATATTGTATAGCCATTAACCAAGACCAAATATGAGACAGTAGATATACATTGGTGTATGATATGTATCCATTTATGAGGAAAATTCATAGCCGATAATACCTTCAAAAAGAATGACCATTGAAGGGCATCATAAGCTTTCCTGAAATCCAACGTAATTGCCACTTTATGACCTTGCGAGCCATTTCGCGAGTTGGTCCTTTTGATAGTATGAAAGATTTCATATGCAATGATAATGTTATCTTGAATACTTTTTCCCGGGATAAGCACATTCTGAAAATCTAAAACCAAGGAAAGAAGTAAATGCTTGAGTCTGTTTGCCAAAGCTTTGGTAATTACTTTGTCCAGTGTATTGATAAATGTCAATTTACATGGTCAAAATTGTTAACTTTTCAAAAATTTTGGGCATCTTTTTCTACATCACCACACCACATTTTCTGTCATTTATTACTTTGGACTTTCATTTTGTAAGGCGGAGAGGGGAACCGAATCATCGGATTGGATTAAAAGTAAACAGAGCAAAAACATGAAAGGTTTGGATGAATAGTTCATTGGGGCTATGGCCCCAATGGCATTGCAGCCCCATAGTGTAATGATTCTAGAAGTTGGTTTCGTGTCCTGGGCACTATGGCGCTAGTGCCTTTTCATGTTTTTGGCACTGCAGCACCCAAATGGCCTTCTCATGCACTCCAGCACCCCTGCACCCTGATGAAAATGGTCCTCTAACTACAATTTGAATCTAAGCATGCCATTGGCTAGGAGATTTCCTCCAAATGGGTAAGTCAATGAAAAAGACACCTTAAAGACTTAGAAAAATTTGGAACCAAGCTTAAAGACTTTCATTATTCTTCATCTTCTCAAGTTAGAGCTAGGTTTTTTTCTTCATTTTTTATTTCAACTTTCATCATCTTGTGGAGGCATTTGTGGATAGTTGCTTGAACGAGACTTGGAGCTCTTAAAAATTTCTTGATAACTTGAGGAGTCAAGCTCATTTAGTCCACTTTAGTTCTCACTTTCCTTTTTCTTATAGCTAGACATGGATATTGTTTTGTGTATTTTCATGTTTATGTTTAGTTTGAGTATCAAGTAGTTTTCTATGCACTTTCTAGTTGTAGCTACTTGGATTGGTTATGTTAGTTGGATTAATGACTATTTGTCTTTAATTTCTTTCCTTTGCTTGTTTACTCTTCTCCTTGAGCTTATTGTTGTGTTGATTGATTAAAAACTCTAGTCAATTGCACCTTAGATTTCTTTTAAACTCTTGAAAAATATTAAAAATGATGCCCAGCGGCATCTTCGTCGGGTGACATTGTGACTTCCGGAGGGACTTCCTGAGAGGGAGAAAGCCTAGAGCCCAGATTTCCAAGGGGAGTGTGCCTGAAAAGCTCAGAAGAGAGGGTTAGGAGGTCCCCGGGGTGTTTTTCCGGGGAGGAGCCTCCGACGCCCAAGTCAGTGTCCTGAGAAGGTAAAGGGGAAGCACTAAAGGTTTTAGTGGCCTTGCTTGTTTGTGTTTTCTCAAGGAGAGGGGTCTGATCGAAGATCCATCCTTTCCCAGGGTTTGTTTCCTGGTATTTATAAAAGAGTCCAGCCCGTTCAGATCATGACACGTGTTCGGTCAGATCTTTTCTGTACCTTCGAGCGTAGGGGACAAGTACCTGCTTGCAGGCTCCTCGAGCCTTGGTCCGAGACAGGCCGTGACAAGACCTGGGTGGCCTCGGCGTGTCAGATCGCCGTTTGAGGCAGCATGTAGCGCCTGTGGGCGACATGTCAGAGGCTCCTTAAGGCCCTGTTTGGATAGAGGGGAGAGCGTGGAAAGGGGAGGAGACGCCCCCTCCCTTCCGTGTTTGGATAGGAATAAATGGGAGGGAGAGGTTAAGAAGGGATGAAACACTTCCCTCTTTATCCCTTCAAAAAGCTTATTTCGCAATGCCCCCAAATTGGGGGGAATCGTAGGGAAGGATTTGACGAAATCGATTAAATTTTCTAATTCTCAAAATTGCCCCCTCACTCGTGAGCGATTTCCTCTTCTTCGTTTGCTGGCGACGGTGGAGTGGGGAGCGACGGCGGCAGGCGCGGCGTCCAGGTGGACGTAGCTGGGCAGGGGCAATAGAAGGCAGGTGCGGCGATGGCGTGGCTGGGCAGGCATAGGCCGGCGGCTACGGCGTGGGGTAGTTTGCAGAGAGAAAGGGCAGCTACAGAGGAGATGCTGGCTGGGGCGACGGGGCGAGCTGAGGAGGAGACAGCCGGAGAGAGAGAGAAAGAAGAAGGCGAGGCCGGAGGGAGGTAGCTGGAAGAGAGAGAGAAGAGGAGGGAGAAGGAGACTTGTTTGTTCAAATGTGTACAAGCAGCAAAAAAAAAAAAACTTTTAGAATTTTTGGGATTTAGATGTCGTGTTTGAATATCTTTTTAATCGATAATCAATCTGAATTTTCAAAGATATTTTAAAATGTTTATTTATTAAACACATTGAAAATTAGCATGAATCAACATTTAATTCCAATTTCAAATATATCAATTTATTTTACCAAATATGAAAAGATATTGTTAACATGTACCAATTAATTTGCAATAATTTTATAATATATAATAAGTTTTCAACTTGAAAATCGTAAATATTGGCGTAAAGATTTCTCTTTAAAAAGAAAACTTTTTCTTCCTTTAATTTTTGGGATTTGCTAAAAAATGATACAAGCGGATAATGTATTTACTATTAATTTTAATATAAATTATGGATGTTTTCCTTTTCTTTTTATTGGATAAATATGTTCCTTAAATCAACCAACTTTATTGGGTCTATATATAAAAATTTTGTTAATGCAAGCAATTTATCACATTATTAAGAAAAAAGAATAAAATGAATTTACAAGCTAAACTATGGGTAAATTTGTAATAACATTTAAATTCTTT
Organism: Aquilaria sinensis; assembly: GCA_005392925.1. Lineage (NCBI taxonomy): Eukaryota > Viridiplantae > Streptophyta > Magnoliopsida > Malvales > Thymelaeaceae > Aquilaria > Aquilaria sinensis. The sequence continues at coordinate 167,460 of SMDT01003271.1, forward strand.
CCCCCCTCTTTCTTTAATGAATATATCCAAACAATGGGGGGTAAACTTCCCTTCCTTCCTTTTAATAAGTCTATCCAAACAAGGGTAAGGTCATGACACCTTCCCCTTCCCTCCCCTTCCCTCCCCTCCCCCTAATGATAATATCCAAACAGACCCAAAATGCTCATGCCGTACCCCCGAGGTCTTCTGGCCGAGGTCGTCTTTGACACAGATGCCCTTCCTCGGGAGCGATGCTCGTGGATTCGGGGAGTTCGTGGTTCGGAAGTTCCGCCTTCGGGGAGATCCTCTTCTGCTTGCAATAGTCAGTTCTTCATATCCGAAGGCGATCCACATGGTCCCCCTGGCATACCAGCCGAAATCCCAAGTTCGAGGCCCTTGACTTTGCTCCCTCTGAGGTCAGTGACAGCGCCTCTTTCGGATGACGCCAGGCTTCCCGATCACACTTTCGGTAGGAAGTATGTTCTCAAAGAGGCGATAGCCCTTCGGCTATCACAAGCCCCCCTCCAAAAAGCCGAAGTGGAAGCTTCGGTTCCGTTTGTCGGCTACCGGAGGCCGCCCCTCGGGGCCTTGGGGGTAATATCTTTGCCGAAGATGCACCTTTTGTCCGAAGTTGTTGGCTCTTCAGCCATAGCCTGTCTTTTGGTGTCTTCGAGGTAACCTACTTCTTTCTTTTTTCAGGTCTGCGAAACGTCGCGTCTGGTAACCAGGCGTGTCAGTCTGGAGTGGCGCGCCATTTGTCAGAAAGCGTGTTCCTCTTTTGGCGCGATGGCTGACACGTGGCAGCTAGTTATTGGCGGGGGCTGCATCGGACATAGCGGGCACGCCTTTTCATGTGCCCCGAGCAGTTATGGCGACTGTTCGCCTTCGTGGAGTACTTTATGACGCCGGTTCGCCTACCCCTCTCGGCCTATATATACATTTGTCCTGTCATAACCTCCTTTTGCTTCTGCTTTTGCTTCCCTCTGCCTTTCAACTATTTTTGCGTTTCCTCCTGGTTTTTGCGGCGGTGCTATTTGACGGAGTGTTTTCCGGCAATCTTTCGCGACGGCGACTTCAAACCCATATTTTGGCAAATCATTTGGTGGGTTTTAACTTCCAGAGTCTTTTGCTTTTTAATTTTTCCCGAAGTCGTTTCTGGCCTTTTTTCGAAATCGCTTTTCTGCCGACCATGCCTATTCCCAAGAGCTGAGAACCTCTTTTGTCTCACCCTTGCTGCACCACTCCTAAAAAATTAGCAAGATGGAAGACCAAATTCTTTCTTCCCTCGTACGCCATTACAAGGTTGCCACGTTCTGACCAATTCAGCTTTTCGAACCATGGCGACGAGGTTACCGTTTTTCGAGCCCAACTGAAGGCCAGACTTCGGTACCCTCATCCGAAGATGATTTGCAACTTTTGCCAATTCCATGGCATCGCTGTAAATCAGCTTCCGCCGAACTCGTACTGCTACTTTACCGCCTTCCTCTGCATGTGTGGCGTCTTTAAAATAGAACCCCACTTTATTATCTTTATGCAGTACTATAAGCTCTTCGTGGTCCCGAAGGGTGGCTTTTACTTTATGCTACCTCAGGGATCCGGGAGCAAAAAGTATATGCTCACCTTTGCCACTAAGGACAGCTGGCGAGGGTGGCAACAAAAATTTTTCTTTCTGAAGATGAAGGAGGCCTGGTCGTACGTTCCGACCAAGTGGGCTCGGGGAAGGCTGGAGATGGACGTCATAGATCCAAGGATAATGCTGACTCCCGAGTTGGCTCCCGTATTCGAGGACTTTGACAGACGTATCCGCGCCGTCTCCGACTGTTCCGAGGTCTCTTCGCGCTCTCTCTACCCCTTCCCCAACAATTGGAAGCTGATGACTGAGGAGGTTCTTCGGGAGTTAGGGGTAGTGAAAGAGCACAAGACAGACCTCGGGATGCCGGCTCCTGCCATCGCTGGGAAGGATTCCTGGTTGGTGAAACTTCTTCGGGAGGAAGTTACTTACGAAACTTTTCATGAGCGTAAGTTATCTCCGAATCCCTTTGTTATAATTTTCACCTTGGACTCACGCTGATGTCTTCTTTCTTTTCCAAAGACGGGCGACGACACTGCCGCTTTTTACAAGTCCCTTTTCCTCAGTCAATCTGAGAAGGGTGAGCAAACGAAGAAGGCCGCCTTCCGAAGGCGGAAAGCGACTGGTGCTGGTCCTTCCTTGGCTAAACGAGTGAGGAAGACTATTCATCCTCCTCTGCCGGAAGTTCTTGAGGAGGTAAGCGAAGAGCCCGAAGCTGCCGTCGCTCCGCCTCCCGAGGTTGTTGCCGACGTCCCTCCTCGGAGCCCTACTTCGTCGCCTGCTCTTCTGGGTGCCCTGGTGGAGACTCCTTCTGCCGAGGAGCGGCGTAAAAGTAAAGGCAAGGGGATTTTCACCGAGGAGGTCCCGGACTCCGATGATGACGTCACCGAGGTGCCGCCAGGTTCGCTTTCTCAGACAAAGTGTGATGCCTTTACTTTTTTGAATTTTGAGATTTACTTGTCTTAACCAGCTTCTTGTTTTACTGTGCAGGGGAGTTACTTACTCCAGGTTGGGCAGCCGAGCATGTCCGGAAGCGAGCCCTTCGGGATGCCCATATCCCGAAGAGGAAGATCCCGAATGAGCCTTTCTGGACGTTTACGGAGGACATGAATTTGTACTCCGGAGACTGCCAGCAAATGGCCAAAGAGATCTCGAAGGGGATGCCTACTGAGGCCTCTTTCAGGGCCATTGCGGAGGCTCACCCGGGCGATGATTCCCTCGCCGCGAAACTTTCCGAGCACGCTGCCCAGGTATGCTTCACACCTTTCTTTTTCCTTTTGATTTCTTCTAAGTGTTTGGCCTTACTGACTTTGCCTTTATTTCTTTGCAGCTGCTGGGGTATGCTAGTTTCCTCAGAGTTCGGGTGGCGAGGCAGTCGGCGTTCCGAGTTTCGGCCTTGGAGGTCATTGAAAAAACTAAGGCCACGTGCTCGGAATTGGCTACCAAGAACGCGCAACTGGCCCAAGCTGCAGAGAAGGAGGTGGCTGCCGTTCGGGAGGAGTTCCTAAAAGAAAATGAAGAACTTTTGAAGGACTCCTCCCAGAAGATTTCTGACCTTGGCTCCCAGGTGGCGGAGCTGATTTCGGCGAATGAAGCGCATCAAAAGGAGAAGTCAGACTCTGAGGCTCTCCTAGCAAAGGCGCTTGCTGAGAAGGCCGCGCTCCAAGCCGAGGTCGATTCTTTGAAGAAGGAGCCGAAGAAGAAGAAGATGAAAGCACTGAAGAAGGAGGTCGCAGATCTGAAGAAGGACCTTGACGACCTAGGGGTCGAGAAGGAGAAGTCCGACCAGATGACCAAGGTCGGTTTTCAGGACGGCTTCTGCCTCGCTCGGCACCAAGTCCTGCTGAAGTTTCCAGATCTGGACCTTTCTTTCTTGGAGGCCCTAAACATTCCTGAGGAGCCTCGGTGGTCTTGGTCAAAGATTGAGCACCTGAACTTGCCCCTTTCGTTCCCGGCGCCGATGGTGGTCGATAAGGACGCAGGAGCTGGTAGGTCCCGAGACGCTGAGATTCCTTAGTTTTGTCTTAGGGTCCTTTGATTTCTTTTTCTTCTTTTTTGTACTCCTTCTTTTGGCAAGCTTTCTCCTTTGTAAACAGATTTATCTCAATAAATACTTTTTTCTCTAGAAATTTTGGCTAAGTCTTTTTGCTAGGTTTGTCATTTTCCATTGTCCCGAACACGTTCGCTCAAGAGACTTTGAAAAATCATATCTGCCTTTAACACGGCGATCGCCTTCATGGAATTCTGACTTGTTCAACTCTCACTTAAGAATTTCTCTAAGAAACTTCTGTACTTAGAATATTTTTTCTAATTTGTACAATACAATCTTCTTCCCACCGAAATCCTAAGCATAGAATTTTTTCAAGGCATCTGAATGCCAAGTATTTTTTAATTCTACGCCTTCGACGTCGCCGAGCTTATACACCCCTTTTCGCACTTTGGCCAGTATCAGATAAGGTCCTTCCCAATTTGCGCGAAGTACCCCGTGGGATGGCCTTCGGGGTGTAAATTTGCGCAAGTTTATAGCCGCGGCCACTCTTTGCTGAAAAGCTTTTCTTCTCAGCTCGGCTGTTTCTCTGTGTTCACCGATGAGGTCGAGCTTGGTTCTTAGGCCGAGGTCATTTCCACTTTCATCAAATACTTGCACCCGTACTGATGGTCGCACTACCTCGAATGGGATGATGGCCTCTGTACCAAAAACGAGTGAAAAAGGCGTTTCCCCTGTGGCTCTTCGGGGTGTTGTTCAGTAGTTCCATAATATGCTTTGGAGCTCTCCTGGCCATTTCCCTTTTGCTTCTCCCAGCCTCTTTTTCAGACCATCTTTTATGGTCCTGTTAGATACTTCTACTTGCCCGTTGCTTTGGGGGTGAGCTATTGGGGCGAAGTGTATTTTTGTTCCGAGGTCACTGATAAATTCCTGGAACCCTTTGTCTATAAACTGGGATCCATTATCAGCTACTAGTACCCTTGGTATGCCAAATCTGCATACAATATTCTTCCATACGAACTTCTGCACTTCTTTTGTCGAGATAATAGCCAAGGGTTCTGCCTCGACCCATTTGGAGAAATAATCTACCGCTACTACGCAGAACTTCACGCTTCCAGGTGCTGTTGGGAGTGGTCCTATGAGGTCTATGCCCCAAATTGCGAAGGGCCATGGATAGTCAGCCGAAGTTACCATTTCCGAGGGTGTCCTCTGGATATTCGCGTGTCTCTGGCAATTACCACATTTCTGGACGAACTGCCTAGCGTCCTTTCTCAGGGTAGGCCAAAAGTACCCTTGGCAAAGTATCACTGCTGCCAGGGCGTCAGTTCCAATGTGTGAACCAGAAGTGCCTTCGTGAACTTCTTCGAGGATCATTTCAGTATCCTCTTCGCCAACACACCTCTGTAGTGGATTTGCGTATCCCTGCCGATACAGCTCTTTGCCGATTAGGAAGAATCAGCCAGAGTGCCTTCGCACTTTTGCAGCGTCGCCGGGGTCTTCGGGAAGCGCGTTGTCTGTGAGATACCTTTTTATCGGGTCTTTCCATCCTTTTCCCGAGGTTACTATGCTCAATACTGCAATACTCGAATGGTCTAGTACCTCGGTGCATGTTTTCGACTTCGCCAAGCAATCTGCTTCGGCATTATCTCGTCGAGGTACGTTTTCGATCCGTATGGTGTCGAACTCTTGAATGAGCTTTGCTACCAGTTCGTGGTATTTTGCCAAGGTTGGGTCCTTCGCCCCATAGTCTCCTGCTGTTTGTCGGACTACTAGCTGGGAATCGCTGTGTGGCTTTAAATTTCTCACGCCAATTTTTCTGGCTAGGCGCAATCCTGCTATAAAGGCTTCATACTCAGCCACATTGTTGGTGATGTCAAAGCTGAACTTGATAGCCTTCATTACCTCTAGGCCTTCGGGACCTCTGATAATTACCCCAGCTCCCTGGTGTTCAGACCCCGAGGCTCCGTCAACATATAAAGTCCATTCTGGCTCACCTTCGTTTGGACCCGGATGGCTGTCCTCGGTGGTGGGTACTTCGGCAATGAAGTCTGCCAGAGCTTGAGCTTTTATGGCTTTTCGAGATTCATATGTGATGTCGTGTTCGCCAAGCTCTATACACCATTTGGAAAACCTTCTCGAATGATCAAATTTTCTCATGACATCGCGCAGAGGTAGACTGCTTCGGACGATGATAGGGTGAGCCTGAAAATATGGTCGCAGCCTTCTTCCTGCTAGCACCAAGGCATATATAGCTTTTTGCAACAAAGGATACTTGACTTCGGCGCCATGGAGGGACTTGCTTACATAATAAACTGGCCATTGCTTCGGCCCTTCCTCTTTCACAAGGACCGAGCTTACTGCTTTTTCTGTGACGGCGAGGTATAATATGAGGGGCTCTCCCTCGCGGGGTTGCCGCAGAGTGGGCAGACTGGCTAAGTAGATTTTGAGTTCCTCCCAGGCCTTTTGGCAGTCTTCATCCCAAGGATGATCATTACTTCCAAGGTTGTCCTCCTTTTTTGCTACCTTAGTGAGGACTTTGAAGAATGGTCGACACCGGTCTCCATACCTGGAAATAAACCTGCTAAGAGAGGTTATTCTTCCGGTGAGTCTCTGCACATCTTTTATTGTGGCAGGAGTTCGAAACTCGAGCAGAGCCTTAATTTTTTCTGGGTTAGCATCAATGCCTCTTTCTGATACCATGTACCCAAGGAACTTTCCCGAGGTCACTCCGAAGATGCATTTTTTGGGATTAAGACGGATCCCGAAGGCTCTGAGCTAGTGGAAAGTTTCCTTTAGATCTGTGACGTGGTCGCCAGGCAGCTTGCTCTTAACTATCATGTCGTCGACATATACTTCCATGTTTCTCCCTATTTGGTTGTTAAAGACCTTGCTCATCAACCTCTGGTAAGTGGCTCCTGCGTTTTTTAGCCCGAAGGGCATTCTGACGTAACAGTATGTTCCTCCCTCGGCGATGAAGGTGGTTTTTTCCTCATCTTCGGGGTCCATCCTTATTTGATGATACCCACTGAAGGCGTCTAAGAAGCTTAGGAGCCCGTATTCAGCAGTTGCGTCTACCAATTGGTCTATCGGTGGGAGAGGGTATGAGTCTTTTGGGCAAGCATCGTTCAAGTTTCTGAAGTCGATGCACATCCGGAGCTTACTGCTTCCTTCTTTTGTGGCAATAACCACGTTGCTTAACCATTCGAGGTACTTGACCTCCCTGATGACATCGGCGTTTAATAGGCGCTGGACTTCGGTTTTGACAAAGTTACTTTTATGGACCGAGATGCCCCGTTTCTTTTGCCGGACAGGTTTTACTTCCGGACTTACTTTAAGGCTATGCTGTATTACGCTAGGGTTTACCCCTGGCATATCTTTCGGCGAATAGATCTTTATTTGCGAGCAGAAAAGATACAAGTTTTTTCTTGTCACCTTCGGCCAAGTTCTTCCCTATTCGGGTACTTTGGCCTGGCACAAGTTCTACTTTTTCCATTTCCGCTTTCGCGGGATCTTCTGCCTCGCCCTTCTTTGGTGCCTTTGCCTCCACCGTTTTTGCGAAGTTGTTTGCTGGAGCTTTTCGTGCCTTGACGAACACCTTCCTTACTTCGCCCTGGTCTATGAAGATTTCCGTATCTCCATCCTTGGTGGCGAAAGTGACAGTTAAGTACTTCACATTAGGGCAAATGTGGAGATTTCCCTGTGTCTGTCTTCCAAGGATGGCATTGTACGATGAAGGGACATTCATGACAATGAACCTCGCCATTGTGGAGGCAAATAATTCAGCAGTCCCATCTACCGAAGTTCCTCTCAGCATTAAGGGGAGATCGATCCATCCGAGGACAGGCAGTTCGGATGGCCCTACCCTGAAAGTAGGCGAGGTGATGAGCTTGAGGTCGCTGCTGGATATGCCCAAGTTCGGCAGTAAGTGTGAAAACAAGACGTCGGCGTTTGATCCATCGTCGAGCAACACTCTCTTGACATCCCAGTTTCCTATCCTCGCCATGATCAACAATGGATCGTCATGGGGAAAGATGACGGCGGAACCATCCTTGCGGGCCAGTTTCTTCGTCGGACTCTGATATTCCATGACTGCTATTTCTCTGGCCTTCCTCTTTCTTTCTGAGGATGGGAGCCCAGTCGTGATTGTTTGTATTATTCCCGCCAGAGGTGGGGGGCGCCTTTTAGGACTTCAGTTCCTCCTTCTGTCGGAGTCGTAGTCCTCATCTTCTGCCTTTCCTTCTTCTTCTTTTCTCCCTTTCGGGGAAGGCATCCGCAGATAACGTCGAAGTTGGCCCAGTTTTATCAGCAACTCTATATACTTCTTTAGTTGGAAGCAGTCTTCGGTGTCGTGTCCGTGGTCGCGGTGAAACTGGCAGAACTTCTTTATGTTATTCTTGTTATCAGCGGTCATGGCCCTCGACCGCTGAATCTGAGTCCCCTGCCTTTCCATTGTCATGAGGATGTTGGTTCTCGTGGTGTTCAAGGGTGTGAAGGTTGGTGGTTTCCTTCCCCGCATTCTCCGAGGTCAGCCTGCCTGTTCAGTTGGATACCGGTTTTGCTGGTTGGACCCTTCGGCCCGGGTGTGATCAAACTTCGGTCCACCCATTCTCAGCTCTTCGGCCGTCATGTGCTGTTCGGCCCTTCAGTAAAATTCACCAAGAGTGTCAGGGCGGTCCTTGGAGAACTCGTAAAACAGCTGTGAGTCCCTCCGAAGGCCCCGCGTCATTGTGAGAATGCGTATTTCGGGCTGAAAGTCCGGGACACTCAAAGCTTCTCTGTTGAACCTTTCGACATAGTCGCGGATGGTTTCTCCATTTCTTTGCGCTATGTCGAACATTTGGACAGGCATCTTCGCCGTTGGCCGACTTCCAATAAATTGCTGCGTGAAGGCCATGGACAACTCCTGGAACTCCGTGATGGTTCCTGGAGCCAATGAGTTATACCACGCTGTCGCTGGTCCTGTGAGGGTGACCTCGAAACATTTGCACAAGGTAGCGTCGTCGGCACCGTGCATCATCATGCTTCGTTTGTACTTGGTCAAATGGGCCTGTGGATCAGTGCGGCCATCATAAGTTTCCAACCGAGGTACTCTGAAGTCATCTGGCATGGCTGTCTCAACCACAGCTCGGGTGAATGGGGGCTCATCCCCACAGAAAGTTTCAGACAGCCTTGCCCAGACTGGTTTGTGAGCTACCTGTTTTTCCACTCTGTCCAACCTTGCTAGTATCCTCTCCATAAGGATCGTGGCACTAGGTTCTTCCTCTGGGAAGGGAGATTGCCGGTGCCTCTTCGGGGATGGAGTTCGGCGTTGGGGGGATGGGGACTTCGCCTCAGGCGACGAACTCTTTCGATGTGGAATTTTGGGTTGCTTGGACCCTGTTCGACCCGCAAGTCGTGCCCCGAGGGGCATGTTTTCCATTGAAGACTCCTCACGCGGGTCTCCATTTCCCGAACTACGATGGGTTGGTTTGGGGCTTCTCTCCCGAGGGCGTGCTGGCGAGGGAGACCTTTAGGCCTGAGTTTGTTGTGGCCACCTTCGTTCTATCTGCTGTGCCATTTCAGCCACAACAGAATGTTGAAAATCACGTAGAAAGCTCATGGTAATGACTAGAGGGCGCTCTTCCTCAGGCGCGGAAGTCCCTAGAAGGGTTTGCTCAGTAGCCGGTTGAGCTCCAGGCGCGGATGGGGACCTCAGGAGTCCCTTGTCCTTCGAACGCCGAGTTTCAACAACGGCGACCTCAGAGTGGGTTCCCACAGACGGTGCCAAATGATGCCCAGCGGCATCTTCGTCGGGTGACATTGTGACTTCCGGAGGGACTTCCTGAGAGGGAGAAAGCCTAGAGCCCAGATTTCTAAGGGGAGTGTGCCTGAAAAGCTCAGAAGAGAGGGTTAGGAGGTCCCCGAGGTGTTTTTTCGGGGAGGAGCCTCCGACGCCCAAGTCAGTGTCCTGAGAAGGTAAAGGGGAAGCACTAAAGGTTTTAGTGGCCTTGCCTGTTTGTGTTTTCTTAAGGAAAGGGGTCTGATCGAGGATCCATCCTTTGCCAGGGTTTGTTTCCTGGTATTTATAGAAGAGTCCAGCCCGTTCAGATCATGACACATGTTCGGTAAGATCTTTTTTGTACCTTCGGGCGTAGGGGACAAGTAGCTGCTTGCAGGCTCCTCAAGCCTTGGTCCGAGACAGGTTGTGACAAGACCTGGGCGGCGTCGGCGTCAGCGTGTCAGATCGCCGTTTGAGGCAGCAGGTAGCGCCTGTGGGCGACATGTCAGAGGCTCCTTAAATGTTCATGCCGTACCCCCGAGGTCTTCCGGCTGAGGTCGTCTTTGACACAGATGCCCTTCCTCAGGAGCGATGCTCGTGGATTCGGGGAGTTCGTGGTTCGGAAGTTCCGCCTTCGGGGAGATCCTCTTCTGCTTGCAATAGTCAGTTCTTCATATCCGAAGGTGATCCACCTGGTCCCCCCTGGCGTACCAGTCGAAATCCCAAGTTCGAGGCCCTTGACTTCGCTCCCTCCGAGGTCAGTGACAGCGCCTCTTTCGGATGACGCCAGGCTTCCCGATCACACTTTCGGCAGGAAGTATGTTCTAAAAGAGGCGATAGCCCTTCGGCTATCAAAAAAGAATTAGAATTAGGAGAAGACTGTAGTAGTCATGGACCTGTTAGGAGACTGGTCTAGGATACTATGTGAAGATAAATTGAACTTGTAATGCCCCTCTTGAACTAGCAATTCAGATGGAAGTCCATTCTAGTGTAAGCTTGAAAGAATAACCCTTTCACTTGGGAGAGTAAGGAACCAATTAGTCAGCTTAACCAACAAGTAGGAAAACCAAACCATTAGTCTTAATTCACTAGCTAACCAAGTCAAATAGTGAACGCCATAAGAAGTATGTTTCATTAATTCACTAGAAAACCCCTAATCTGCATTGTGTTTATTGTTCTTGTTTAGTAGTAATTTAAGTAGAGTTGCAAACTTAGTTATTTTCATAGTGAGTAAATTATCAATTATTGTTTGTTTAGATAAAGTGACTCTTAAGGCAATGGTAATTGGCAAACAATACAAATCAATCCTCGTAGGAATGATATCTTACTCATCCTATCTATACACATCTTGTTCGCTTACAGATTATGGTTTAAGAGACATAACATGTGTTGTAAAGGCTAATCAGCCTAAAATCCTCCACTATTTAAGAGTCTTGAATTTTGGGAATAAGGGTTATGAAAGTGTGATTAATCTGCCAAAGTAAGTAACCTACATTCAGAAAAGAAAGAGTCGACTCAGTTATAAAATTACCTATAATATGCCAATATTTTTTAAAAGCAATTGGTGGCAAACCATCAAGACTTGGAGACTTCAAATTACCTTGATAAAAAAACAGCGCACTTAATTCCTTCCTTGGAAAAGGGAATTAGAAGATCCTAACATTGTTGGCTTGTCAGTTTCTTTGAGAGTGTGGAGCAAAGAGTGTTCTAGGCATTCTTACAAATGAGTTGGTGAACAGAAAAGAGATTAAGATGATAAGATCTAATATGATTTTTTATTTCCTTGTTTGAATAGACCCAAGCATCTTGATTCTTTCTAAGAGCTGAAATCCTAGATTTACACCATCTATATTTGGTGGCCAAATGGAAGAATCTGGTGTTCTTATCACCTAAAGCTAACCATGATATTCTAGATTTCTAAGCCCATAAACATTCCTCATCCGCTAACAGAGAGATATGCTGATTCTTCATATAAGTAATATGGCCATGATTAGCTAAGATATCATGGTCACACTACTTTTGAAGAAGTTGTTATTCTACTATATGGATCTTTTGTCTTAAGTTGCCTACTAAAGATTTATTTTATTGTCTCAACTGTGGGACTATCTAAGCACACCAATCAATGACATGAAATATGTTGGAAATAACCAAATATATTTTCTAAAAAAATTCAAAAACTGTATATATAAAATGAAAGCTAAAAATGGAAAATGAAAAGGGAAAATGTTATCTACATCTAAACCAATCTGTGATGCTCAAAAGTCAGCTTTGCAGTTTCTAAATGAGTTGCAAGCTATTTCCTTCTTATGGATAATTAGTAGATTTTGTAAGGGCAGCTTTACATGGCTAGATTGGTTAATTAACTCATGGCATATGATTAGGCAGATTTAGATGCCAATTTCATGGTGGAGGTCAATTTCAATTTCAACCCATGGCATTGAAACATTTGGAAATTGACATGGCTAGATTGGTTAATTAACCCATGAAAGTTTTCCAAAATGTCAATATCAATATGGAGGTTTTCAACGCCATTCAGTTCAAATCTTTCATACACTATAAGGATAAAGAGTATTTCCTACATCAATTTCCTACGAAAAAAATTGTAGGAAAAAGATTTGCAAGAAAACCGTGGGACAAAAAATTCTATCTGACGGTTTTCATTCAATAAAACTGTGACAGATAAAACTGTAGGATATCTGTCATAATAGGATGGTGGGAAATTATGGCAGCAAAGTATCTGACGCTTTTTATGCGAATTAAATGGGTAGGGACCACGTATGCAAGAAAAGAGTTGGATATGTTATCCGGTGTTTTTCCTGCAAATCCTTGTCCTACGCTTTTAAGACAAACGAGGATACGGGCGTCTTAAAAGTGTAGGAAATTTATTCATTTGATTTTCCTATAGTATATTTTTCCTACATTTTTTTGACGTAAATTACTACATATTTGCTACACCAATCTTGCAGTTTGACTTTTCATATGTATCCTATGATTTTGCTACAGATTTTGCTTATAAATACCTCCCCTCTTCCCTATTCTCCAGTTCATCTGTGATACTCTTTTGCCATCCATTTTCGCTTCTATTTCAACATCTTCCTCAGCTCAATCAAGGTATTTCAAAATAATTTAGAGGTTAGTGATTTAAATGGTAATTACTTGTTTTTTAGAAGAATTAGTTATGTTGTTTTATGTAGTTGACTTATATGACAGTATGTTGTTGCATAATAAGTATTTATTGATTATACCTTAGATTCTCCATCCATGATTGTGTTGATGACAAATATAATATTGGTCCAACTCAGATTGTGGGGAAACAAAATTTATTGGATTAAGTTATATTTGTGATTAACATAATCATGGATTGTCCAAGTTAGACAGTTGAAAGTTGCACAAGCAGTATTGCAGTTAATGTGTTCCTTTCGTAGTAGCAGTTTGTGAATTTTGGTAAACTATTTCCCAAATTGTTCCTATCGTGTGTTTCTCAATAAGTTGATATTGTTGAGAAACACTATGAACGGGAACTGAAGGGAAATGCTGCCGAAATTTACATAAAATGCTCATAAAATGGAACAGTTAAAATGCTTTACTGCTTATGCAACTTTCAATGGAGTAGGGCCCTTACCTTAATGGAGTAGGTGTTTTAGTTATGGAAAGTTGACATGTATGCATGACATATATAAGTAATTCATTTCCACTTTCACTATAGTTATATTATATCAAATATAATAAATTTATTACGTATTTATGTTGAGGGTTTTTATTATTTATTTTACAAGGGAACCAAATGGCTGGTAATAGACGTGAGTGGATGTACCAGAGGACAGATACAGATGGGTATATGAATCCTGGATTTATGGCTGGTGTTAATGAGTTTTTACAGTTTGCATGTAGTGGGAATGAGTCAGAAATGATTAAATGCCCTTGTCGCAAATGTAATAACAGATTTTATAAAATAAAAGCGAAAGTGATAGAGCATTTGTATCGATATGGATTTACGTCAAACTATTACATATGACACTGTCACAATGAACAATATGATAGCAATTTGCACAATTTCAGTATGGCCTGTAGTTATTTTCCATCGCACTCATATGGAGGGATAAGTGGGGAATCAAGTAGTGTAAATGTGTATGAACAGATGGTACGTGAATCAGTATGTCCATTATCATCAAATGTAGGATCTGAAAATAGTGAAAGAATGTTGGTGGATGAAGAGTTTTTTGATGTTGATGTTGAATAAGCTTTTAATGCCAGTGATAATAATGATAATGTGTTTGATATGTCTGAAATAAAGGAGAGGTTACCTAATTCGACTGCACAATAATTTTATAATTTGTTGGATGTGCAAATGCACCGTTGTGGGATAGGTGCAATAAACATACATGATTGTCTGCAATGACCCAATTGTTAAGTTGCAAAAGTGAGTTTAATATGACGGATCATTGTTTTGATCGAGTAATGGAGCTTATAAAAGAAATGTTGCCTGAAACTAATAGACTCTCATCCACCCTATATGATGCGAAACAACTCACAAAAGGACTTGGGTTATCATATATAAAAATTCATGCCTGTGAGAATAACTGTATGCTATTCTATTGAGAAGATGAGAAATTAACACATTGTAATGTGGGAGCAGTAGATATAAAGAAAGAGTAACCTCCGGACGAAAGATGTTGATTCCTAGGAAATTGTTACAGTATTTACCAATAACCAACATGTTGAAGCGCTTGTACATGTAATAAAAAATAGTGACTCACATGACTTGGTATGCTTATAATAAATCATGCAATGATGGAAGTATGGGTCATCCATGTCAGTCTGAAGCATGGCGTCATGTAAATCGAATATTCTTATCATTCGCTGATAAAATCAGAAATGTTAGGGTCGGATTGTATACCGATGGATTTAACCTGAATAATGTTATTGGTGGAACATACACGATATGACCAATCTTTATAGTTGTTTGCAATCTTCCGCCATAATTGTGTATGAAAAAACCCTTCATTTTTATGACTCTCCTAATTCCTGGTCCTAGAGCACCAGGACGCAACATTGATATATTTTTACGACCATTGATTAAGGAGCTCAAAACTTTATGTTTAGAATGAGTTATTACATGGGACAGTTCTCAACAACAAAATTTTGTTATGAAGGCATGTTTATTATGAACAATTAATGATTTTCCTGCACTAAGAAACCTTTCAAGTTGGAGTACCCATCGTAAGCTTGTATGCCCATATTGTATGGATGAAATTGACACATTTATGTTGAAGAAATGCAGAAAGCCATGTTGGTTTGATCGTCACAGGGTTTTTTTACAGCATAATCACACATTTCGTTCGAATGTAACATCATTCATCCTAGGGAAGAAGGTTAGTGCTGTCGCTAGTTCATATAAGTTAGGTGAGGAAATTCATGATATGTTGGCTTGGTATTGTTTTCTTCCGTTTGGCTATTCATATGATAAACACTGAGTTGCGGGGTTTGGAGAGTTGCATAATTGGTTAAAGCAGTATATATTTTGGGAGTTACCGTACTGGAAGCATTTGCTAGTTTGCCATAATTTGGATGTTATGCATATTGAAAAAAATTGTTTTGAGAATATTTTTAATATTGTTATGGATGTACGGGGGAAAACAAAAATAACTCAAATTCTCGCCTTTCACTTGAGAAGTTAAAAAATATGCGGTGTGAACTATATTTACGAAATATTATGGGGAACTGTGTGAAACCGAAAGCATCTTATAGGTTGAGTCGGGAACATATAAGAAAAGTTACTCTGTGGCTGAGAACGATAAAGATGCCTGATGGATATGCCTCAAACTTGGGCCGTACGGTGAACTTGAGTGACAGTACATTCTATAACTTCAAGAGCCGCGATTGTCATGTGTTAATGCATAGGTTGCTTCCTATTGCATTACGTGGGTACATGCCAAGTCCTATATGGGAAACGATTTCGGAGTTTTGCTTATTTTTTAGAACATTATGCACAAGTAGGATTCGATTTGATGACATACAACAGTTGGGGCAGAATATGGTGGTTACCATATGTAAGCTAGAAAAGATATTCCCTCCCGTCTTTTTTGATTCAATGGAACATCTTGTCATCCACCTCCCTCATGAGGCAAAGTTTTGTGGTCCAGTTCAATTTCAATGGATGTATTTGTTTGAAAGGTAATTTTTGGATTTGCATTCATATTTCTGTCAATAATTTTCATATATTATATGTCAATAATTTTCGCATATTATATGTCACTAATTGTTATATTTTTTTAACTTGGTAGGCTAATGCGGTCATTGAAGTGAAAGGCCAGAAATAAAGCTGCAATTGAAGGTTCAATTGTGGAAGCATACTTGGTCCAGGAAATGTATATATTCTGTAGCCACTACTTTGAACTAAATATTACTACACGGTTAAACAGGGTCCCACAAAATGATGACATTGATATTCCTGTGGCCCATGTTGAGGCTCAATTGTTATCTGTCTTCAATACAATATGTCGTAATATACCTAACTGCAGGTGACAATGCTCACTTGATCCCACTGAGAGACATCAAATGTACATCTACACTTTGTGCAATTGCAATGAGATTATACCGATTGTCAGGTGCCATATATGTAAACAATTGTTAGGGTTTTTACATCAAGCGGATTGCTTTAATTCATTATTGACTAGTTATCATTTCAGGCACTATAACTCTTATATATCAACAAGGTTTCCCCAATTCAATAAAAGTGAATTACAATGTTATCGAGACGAACATTTGACCGAATAGCTCTCATCATACGTGAGTATCATGGCGTTATAATTTTTATGTACTTAAATGTGTTTTGTTTGTATTTATTGTGCAGTTATGTTATTATATTAACTATCTATTTTCAGGTTAACCGTTTCAAGAATAAATTAGATCCTCGTATTTTGCAATTAGCACGTGGTCCTATTCGAGTTGGCATTTCATACAATGGATGTATTGTGAATGGTTTTCGTTTCCACACATAATCCTACGGCAAAGACAAAACGACATAGAATTATGGTGTTTGTATGAAGGGTGAGGCATGGGGATCCGGTGGGTATGATTTTTATGGCCTTATTGATGAGATTATACGCATTGAGTACCACGGGAGTGGGTATGAAGTCATGATGCTAGGGATGGCAAGTAGGTGGGTGAAATCCATGATCCGCTGATATCCATCTGTGACAGGTGGGTAAACCGATAAAAATACCCGCTATGGATAGGATGTGGGTAGTAACTCATACTCGTCTGGTGGGTACGGGCGGGTGGCGGGTACGGGGTATCTATCACGAGTAAATCCGCCCCGCTTACCCGTAAAACCCGCGAGCATAAATTTCATACTTTTTAATTATAATGGGATACAACACCTACATTTAACTAATATTTTATACTAATTCACATAAAATATTTTCTTGTATGTATGTTATGATTTTGTGTATTTTATGATTTTGTTACATTATATGTGGAGAATGACTTTGTATATGTTTTTTATATTTTATTTTTTATGAAATTTAGAAAACATAGTTTAAACCATGGGTTACCCGTGGATGTAGATTACCAGCAGGTCGTGGGCATAGGTGAGATTTTTCACCCTCTTGTGGATATCCGCGAAGTCACGGGTACTAAAAAAACCATGGGCACGGATGACGGGTAAGGGGTATCCACGCCCGATCCGCCCCCTTGCCATCCCTACATGATGCTGTTCAAATGTACTTGCTTTGATCCAACACGTGGTGTTCGAAGTTGCGCATATACCAATGTTGTTGACATTAAGTGGAAGTCTAGATTATCACCACCTGAGCCATTTATCTTTACGACACAGGCTCAACAAGTTTACTACTGTGAATACCCTAACAAGACTTTTCATCAGTGGTGGGCGATTGTTAAGACGAAGCCACAAGCTTTCATTGAATAATGTTAGTGATTGGTCTGAGGGAAATGAAGAAATGTCTGATGAGCAAACACTTGTGTTAGAAACCACAGACGAGCCGTTCCAAGAAGCGATTTCAAGTGAAGTACCCATGGTAGCAACTGATGGCACAAGCCTTGATGAGATTAACATACTTTTCGATTTCACGTGTTATCCTGAAATCATGCGAGACATGGATTAGAACATGGAGGTCACACAAGCCGATGGGGATACATTAGATGATGAGGCATCGTTCGTCACTTTAGAGTCAGATGAAGTCGAGAATGTTTGATTTAGTGTAATTGTTTAAAACATCTGCATGTTTTTTTTAAGGCGTAATATAACTTTGAATGCATTTGCATTTTGGATTGAAAAGATATTAAATTTATTAAATTTAATCATCACATATATAACTACCTATGTTGAAATTAATATATCAATTTTTTTCCATCCAAAAATTATTGTATGATATTAAAAAAAATGATAATAATGTTAATAAATTTGGCAGATTCAATCTGACCATATACATTAAATCTACAAATTTAAATTTTAGAATATAAATATTTTCATTTATTCTTCAACTAAAAAAAGTGAACCAATTAACTTCCAAACAAAGTAATTAGTTCATACACATTATATCTATATATATATATATATGAATTTAAATATAAATATTATACAACAATGATGTGGCATGTTGTCTAACGGTTTTGAGTTAATAATAATGACACGTAGGAAAAGTGTAGGTGATGACCGACGGTTTTAACACAATATTAAAAAATCGTAGGAAAGATGTAGGACTATATCACCTAGGGGTGTGCGTTGTCCGACGATTTTGAATTAATATTAAAAGCATGTAGGAAAAGTGTAGGATATGACTGACAGTTTTAACACAATTTTAAAAAAGCATAGGAAAGATATAGGACTATATCACCTAGGGCAGTGCACTATCCGACGGTTTTGAGTTAATATTGAGAATAAGTAGCAAACATGTAGGACAAGACTAGATGTCATAAAACCGTAGGACATAAAGCACGAAATCCATATGACACAAAGCGGGAAGCCAATTAGTGGCGGGAAGGTGAAATTTTTTGTTTTCTACGCTTTTGAGACACCTTCTAATTTTCGTAAAAAAATCGTAGCAAAATTTGCTACGCTTTTCCTACAAATTTAAAAAGTGCAGGAAAATCGTAAGACTCTTGGGTAACTTAACCGCCGCATCTTCTCTTTAAATTCGTGGGAGGTCTCTACTTCCTCACCACTCCATTCCGTCTCTTCTGTGATGCTCTCTTCCAAAACCCACTCTCAAAATCCCCTCCAGAGCTACTTCAACTAGGTATTTTTAATTTTTTAAGCAGGTTTTTCTTATATAATTAATGTTTGTTATTATAGTGGTTGTTTACATAATGCAAGTATTGCATGTTATATTTTTTAATGCCAATTTTTATATGATATGTTGTTAGCAATGTATATGTGGTTAGTTATAAATAATTTTTAGTGTAATAGTGGTAAGTTATATTTGTACAAAAGAATGTAATATGTATGTGGTTAATATAAAAAACTGTTACGTCAGTAATATTGTTGTCACTTCAATAATGTTAGTGTAATCAGTTAAAGTTAGTACAATAATGTTAGTGTAATCAGTTAATGCTAGTTTAATAATTGTAATTTATAAATAAGTATTAGTAGAATAATTGGTAATTTATAAAAACTATTGTTGCACAAATGGTATTGAAATAATGGCAATTTAAAAATTAATAATTTACTGAAACAATGAAATTTAATAAGTAAATGTTAGTGCAATAATGGTCATTTATAAATAAAAGACTGTGATGTAATGGTAATTTAGTATTAAATATTTATGTAATAAATGGTTTTACAATAATTAAAAAAATTAAAAACATGTTTCACTTTAATTTTAGGATGGTTCGCCTCAGACAGTCAGGCTCGAGCAAAGGCCCGGCCAAGGACTTACATGACCCGTGATGTAGTCAGGGTCCATGACAGCCTGCTGTGACACCTCACAAACTCAGACTCAGACCCAGGCACTAGAGACCCTGCTGCCACATACCCAAGCTTAGACCCCGGTGGCACAGACCTAACCACAGACCTAGGTGCCATATACTCCGGTGCGTAGACCTTATATGCCCCAAACATTTGGCACATCGAGCTCCGCATTTCATCTGTTTTGAGACACTCAAGCCGGCTCATCTCTTTACCAGCATACAAGGATCGGGCAGCGCACATGGGATCTCGATCCTAATTATTCCTTGATCCAGATGAGATTGGTATACCCACTTATCTACTTGGCCTACACCCAAGTCAGCATCAGCAACAGTAGCCGCCTCAGCAACAGCCAAATGATGGCAGCCCAACCATCGCACATGACACACAACCAGGTGAAGGTGCCCCACTGCCTAGAAGGCGAGGCCTAGTTGACTTACCACCACCTCCACCTCCGCAGGACCGTCTGATGATCATCCCTCGAGAGTAAGTGTTACTGACTCTTACAAAATTAATTGTTGATATAATTATATATTGTTCTTAATTACGTCGCTTTATATATATTTCTTACTATAATTTAAATTTGTTACAGCTTACCCACCGATGACTCCATTTGTTCCACCATAGCCTCCATTCATGTGAAGTTGTGGGATGAAAGTTGTATAGCTTGGTCACATGCATCTCGAGTTGCACGAAAGGAGCACGTCACCAAGTTAGAGGTAATTAGTTGCTGTACATTTTTAAATAATAGTTTGTAAATGGACTAATTCATATATTTTCTCTCTTTTTGAAATTACAGAACTACTATAGATGGGACACCAGAGACTTCGGCTCCATCCGCCGGATTGTGTTCGACTACTGTTCGCGGTCTGTGCGAAATCATGTCTATCATTGGAGGTCCATTGCGATTCAGAAGATCCCCGACTTCTTCGCCAACCCTGACTACAATTTATTGTGACCACATGTTCCATCCTACTGCAGTCAGCAGGTATGGAACCAGTTATGTGACTAGTAGGAGCAGGAGAGATAAAAGAAGATATCGGAGGTTGGTTCCTATGCCAAGCACGTAGCAGATAACTCACGTCTTGTTCCGAAGCACACGATGAGCTCAATCCCAAGCGAGATGCACTGGAATCGTATGGTACCAACTTCTCCCTTCCATACATTATAATTTTTTATATGATTTATTAATTACTTAAAATTTTAATGATATCTAAAATTGTACAGACAAAAGCCCGAGATCGAGTTGAGCCATCATTTGATGAGTGGTGGTCTCATACTTATAGACGCAAGAAGACCGGTCAGCCCATCAATCCGATTTCACAGCAACTACAGGTAATAAATGTTCATTTACCACTACTAACAATATTTTAAAAATATATTACTTGTCTTACTAACTCTAATTTCTTTTTCTTGTAGGAAGGATATGTCGAGGGGATTCAAGAAAAATACTGGAATCTGAATGAACGCCCGCAGTTCGATGCAGAGGTATGGAGCGAGCTACGAGACCCACCAAAAAAAGGCCAACTACCGGGTGTTTCGCTCTGACTCACTGATCCCCACACTTTTGGAAGAAATCGGGTATTTTTCACTGGTATTTAACTTAATTAATTATTTTTATCACTTTTACATTGCTCATTGCTACTTATTAAATTTTTTAGGCTCCACGTGCTGATTCGGCTAAGAACACCCAGCTATGGAGTGATTTTACCCGGTTACAAGCAGATGTTCGCACTTAGGTCCAGCGAGAGACCGAGGCTGCAATAAGTGTCATGCTTAACAGGTTGATACAGCAGGGGGTTATACTTGCATCAGCTCTCTCAGGCAACCTATGGACCGGATCCTCCACTCAGGATCATGAAGACGATTGTAGCCAGCGAGATGACGATAATCAGTCCGGCATTACATCTCATTGATTTTATATTAAACCTTCAGTTATTTGTAATTGACTTTTTCTGTAAAATTTGATACTTTTATGTATAGTGAATTATTGACTACTTTGATCAATTGTTATATAATAATAATAATAATAATAATAATAATAATAATAATAATAATAATAATAATAATAATAATCAAATATTATGTTTATATATAATGCTATAAATATCTTTTTAATTTGTGTATAAATTAATTTACTAAAATCTTTAACTTGTCACAAAATTGTAGGAACAGTACGTTAATGTTAGAAAATCATAGGAGATAGTTTAGTTAAAAAAGCATAGAAGTATTTTGTCACAAAATCGTAGGACATAAATTGTCACAAACGCGTAGTACATTAAAAGTCATAAAACTGTAGGACAAGTGGGGTCACAAAACCGTAGGATAAATGGGGTCACAAAACTGTAGGAAATACTTTTTTCAAAAAAATGTAAGAGTTAATTTATCTCAAAACCGTCGGATAAGCTGGGGTCCACGGGCATCACAAAAGCAGAGGACCATTTTACGTTTATCCGACGGTTTTTATTTCTGACACTATTTTTTCCTACAGTTTTGTCCGACGGATTTAATTGTAGGAAATGACCATTTCCTATGGTTTTCCTACATATTTTCTCATCTCAAATGCCTTGTTCCCTTATAGTGATATGGTTATACAAAAGATGTTGAAATTTCAGTGTCTTGTGGTTTGAGAGGTGCCATGAGCCAATTGCTACTTTTTTATCTTTACTCTTGTAACATTATTGCTTAGTATGCTCATGGTTACACCCACGGAGATTGGGAGATTGTTTCTAGCTAAATTTTTGGAGCTTCAGATGTTTGCTGCATTGGTAGATTTGAGTTTCAGGATTGCTTTATGGTGTATTAGTTATTTTTTCTCATTCATGTATGAGGCTATTCTTCAGGTCAAGGTGTATCATGAATGTTTTCTACCAAATTCCAGCCACTAGCTGGAGCTTGGTTTGTATTATCTTTATCAATCAATAAATATCTTGTTTTCCGTACAAAAATAAAATTGAGTTCAAGTCAATACAAATGAAGCAAAGTCAAATCATTTTATTTGGGTTTAACACCAAATTTGGTTTAACAGGGTTGATGGGGTTCATTTTTTGATGGCCTAAAACATCTTTTGCTCTTAGACTTTATCAACTCACACCACTTACGCCTCAAACTTTAACTTGGTCTAACTCGCCCTTCAAATTTTGCAAATCAACACTTTTTACCCTTGAACTCATTTTAATAAAGCACGTTCAGTCGCGCAACTTATTTCGATCATAGAAACACTAACTTTAAGTCTTTCATGACTTAAACAGAGAACAAAAGGAACAATAAATCCTTAATGTGGTTTATTGTGAAAGAAAAGATCTTTCTCCTCTTATTAGGTTTCAACATGACCAAAGCATTGGCCACAATTCTTGGTCAAATAAGTGACTAGGAAGCCTTAGTTGCCATGGTCAGCGTTTGGTTTGACCACAGCAATGAGAAAGATCTTATAAGAGCTTGTGGTCAAACAAGTGACTAGGAAGCCCTTGTTGTTGTGGTCAAACAAGTGACTGCCAGCCCCATGTTTCCTATCTTATATAGAACTTTATGTTTTATACAACAATGAGAAATCTCAAAATTAAATAAAAATAAGAATATGAACATCTTTCGCTTTTATATGGAAAAATCTATTTTTCCCCTTAAAGTTAAAAGAAATACATTTCTCCAAGAAAATGTGCTGAAGCTAAACCCTTAAGTCAAGGCTATTCTAAGAAGAACACAATCGATAACATTGGATTTACAAAAAAAGGAAAAGATATAGAATAAAGAAAACATGTTATTGACAAGAAAAAACAAGTGGCCTTTCACTTGGCAACCATCTTGGCAATGAAATCTTCATAATAAATCTTCCACAATTCTAAGCTAATGTCAATCTTGTAAATCCAATATTAAACTCAGATGGCTCTATCTTGTCAAAATGTGTTTGAGCTTTGAGATGGCCAAGCAGCCCGTACCCTTTTTTGTCAATCACCTTGAAGGCCTCGGGGAGCTAGTGATCAAATGGCTTGACCTTCATGTTCTTCCTTATGAGATCCAAAAACCTAGGGAAGTCAGATGGCGCAATGAGCTTCTCCTCAACAATTATGGACTTCAAATGAGCCTGGGTTAGGTTTCCCCCTAGATAGTGCATTAAGTTTCCTAGCTCCAACAACATGATCTTCACTTTACTATTGGTGTCAAATTACATTTTATAGGGAAAAATCACTACCTAAGTCTTTCCCCTTCCATTTGTCGTTCATTTTCATTCTCTTATAACCAAAAGTAACATTTTTGTCACCAAGGTCACACATGTTACTACACCAATCAACTTTCCATCAGTCAAGAGGATAAAATATACTAATTTTTAAAATTTGAGGGTTGAGTCAATCCAAGTTAAAGCTTAAGTGTTAAAATATCTGAGTTAACAAAGTCTGAGGGCAAAGGAGAATTTAGGCCTTTTGTCATCCATATTTGCCCTACAAGTGGATTTATCATTATCATTGTCTTTATTTTATTTTCATTATTACTATTACTATTATTATTATTATTATTATTATTATTATTATTATTATTATTATCATCATCAAAAGAAGGTTAATTTGAAGGGGTAAAGTGTTTGCTCATACTATTATTGCCCGGTTGACTGACTTCCGATTTTTCTATAATAACTGAACACCTTTGACACATTACTCTACATGCTAGTTGCTATCTTAAGGTGTTGATGCATAGTGGATGTTTCTCCGAGATTGTCTGTTGGGGGCATTTATGTTTCAAACTAAAAACTTGAGTGAGTTAAAATTAAAGTTATGAAAATTATGACTTTATTTAAAATTATATTTTTAATTAAAAATTGTAAATTGAATTGAATTGTAGATTTTTACAAGAACATTTTGAAAAATGAGGAGAAGATACAGCCGTGTCATAAACCTTAAAATTTAAAAAATATTAGTTCATTCATCAAAACAGTAATGATTATTAAATCACGCATAAGTTTAAAATTTTAACCAAATTGGTAAGTGATAACTATTGATATGTAAGAATAAGTTTGGAATCTAATATTTAAGCTTAATCAAAAGAGTTTGAAATAAACATGATTAAAAAGTGAAATGAGTGTTAAATATAAGAATACTAATAAGGGCTTTAGATATAATCATTTTAAGTCATTTCTCACCAATAATCACTTATAACCATAATCACATATAACATCAATTGCACAAAAATATACCTATAGACATAAGGTTTTCAACCGTAAGTAATAAGTGTTTAGTGTTATATTATAAGTTCATCACTTCTATTCATATTGCAATAATTGACAACTAGGCGTCTAATATGATCTCAAATTAAGCAAGTTCAATTAGACATAAAAGACTATTTTTTTCATCCATTAGTGTGAAACCATAAAGTCCTTAAGATTATAATTTGATCTAAATACTTCTGTTAAGGTTGTATCACTTTTAGAATGAGAGGTCATGCTTTTATAATAAGGATTGATTCTCCATTGTAAAATTACTCATGTTATAGCATATATAGAATGATCGAAAACATGATACACTATTATAAAACCTTTCTACATTTTAAGATATTAAGCAAGTGTAGAAATGGGTACATATATATCATGACCATTTGATCAAATTGGAGTACATGCATCTACATGTAATATGAGTATGAGTCTCTGCACAAATATTAGAGTAGTAATGGAGCATGAAACAACAAACAAGTTCACTAAAAGTAAAAACAGTTCCACAATTAGTTTTGCCTCAAGTGTTTAAACCAACGGTGCATTCTTCTGGTGAACATAGGCCGTGTAAAGAGAAGACCAAGCAGGAATCCTATTCCATATCCCATCACCACACCTTCCCAGGCTATAACTTCACCACCTCCTCCTAAGTCATCACCACTTATGGGTAAAGATGGAGGGTTAGCCTCTTGATCCTTGCAGTGTTTCGTTAGTGCACAAGCCTAGATTTCCATAGAATGAGCTGTTTGGAAATGTCTCGAATTGTTTACCTTTAGGTATAGGCCCCGTGAGTTGATTGTAAGACACATTAAAGACTTTTAGGAAATTTAGTTGTGACAGCTGTGGAGGGATTTGTCCCATCAGCTTGTTCTGAAAAAGGTCGAGAGCCTCAAGTTTTGTCTGATTTGCTAGTGATGCTCTCAATTGTTTAGATAACATAGATACTGACAAATAAGCTATTATTTCCAATACATATAATTATCTATTCCTAATAAAACAATGAAAATTATATAAAAATTAGACAACAAACCAGTTTGCTAAATCCATCTGTATAAACTGATACCATACCTTCAAATGGCTATCAAAATTAACAAGCTGCGAAATGCATAATAGAAACAACCGAAGACTTACTGTGTATGTGATCGAAGCACACATGACCAATGAAGGAGCATAAGCAGCTAAAAGAAAGGCCTGTGGCTCCAACTGAGGCAATTAAACCGTTGAAAACACCACAGCAATGTCCGAAACTAGCATGGAACAAATAGAAAATCAAAATGCAAGGCAAGTGAAACCCTAAATAGAACTGATGATTCAATCCCAAATTTGATTTCAATTGAAAGTGAGAAAGATTTACCTGAAATAGGAATAATTTTTAGCATGATTCCGGCAAACAAGATAATCGTGGAGCCATTTCTATGGGTGGGGAGGACCGATTAAGGAGATTAGGGTCGCCACAGCAGAGGAGTTCTTTCTTTCTATTTTTAAGGGTTCACGTCGCATCTGTGAGATAGGTTGGGGAAGGGGAGTTAAGGGAATTTTAATTCAAAGTAGCAATGGTTAACTCTCCCTACACATAGCGACAGCAAATTGTCGTTTCACTCTATCGATGTATGGCCTTCGCTAGTTCATAAAATAATATTAACCTAGCCATACTTCTAATAACTTTAGGCTACAATGAGATGATAATATGTTAAGAAATGGCTAACCCTCATGTGCCAATAAACCTCTTCAAATTAATTTAATTTTCATTAACTAGATTTTTTGTTAAATTACTTAAACAATCTTAAGATATTTTCTCTCACCAAAGAGCAAAGCATTCGAATTACGCAAATTCAAATTTGTAATAAAATTAAACAACTGACATATAACTAAAGTAAATTGTGAAAAATTTAACATAAACAATAAATAAATCAAATTTAAAGTAAATTTAACATAAACAATAACTAAACTAAATTGGGAAAAATTTAAAGGCACATGATAAAGATTAAATAATGACATGGACATCATGAAAAATGGAAACTCACTTTAATTTGTGTAGGTACTTGATTGGCCTTTAGTAAGGGCTATGTGCCGCTAATTTTGGCTGTGAATTAGTGAGGATTTGTTATTTTGGAAAATTAGCGAGGGCAAGCCTTCGATAACTTTAGTGACATCTTGCCGTTCCTATACATGCAAAGGCGTAACGTCGCAACATACTATTAGCAACTACTTACTGTCGCAAATTAGAGACCTCTTGCCATCCCAACATTAGCAAAGGCTAGCCTTCGATAATTTTAGTACCAACTAACTAGCACAATATTAACTAAATTTAGTGAAAGTGAGTCATTGCTAAAGTTTAATGACAGGCAGATGTACCTAAACTGTCATCAAATTTAGGTAGGATAGTTAACCTTCTTTCAGTGAGGGCTACATGCCACAATAGTTACCGGGGGCTGGCCGTCGAAAATCTTTGTATTTTAGTGAAAGCAAGTCCTCACTAAACTTAGCTACGGTTTAAGGTCGCTAAATTAACAAGGTCAAGCTGTTACTAAATTTAGCGACGGCTATCCGTTGCTAAATTAGCAATGATAAACCGTCATGAACTTTTTGCGACAATTTGCCATTGTATAATTTTCACCAGACTTTTAACGATTGCCTGCCTTCACTAATTAGCAACGGTCTATTATGTTGCTAATTATGCCATCGCTAAAAGCCCACTTTCTAGTAGTGTATTTTTAATATTTTAAATATAAAAAAAATCATATCAATTACACACAGCCTATTTACATTCAGAGAATGTGTCAAATAACTGGTGTTCCCAAAAGCTTAAGTTAGTGGAACTAGAGGCCACTATTATATATATGTATCTCGCTTTTTTGACAATTTTCAACCTTGTGGGATGATTCACTTGCTCACATTCTTGACGCATACCTGTGGGGCTGTTAAGGAAAAGTTATGCTTAATGAACTCTTAGAACTACAGGTTTCGATGAGAGTTCAATTGGGATTTCTAATAAGCTACTTGTCCCTACCTTGGGTGAGAAGAGAGTGAATGAACATGACCTGTTGAAATTTGTTAGGTGCCTTTTTTTTTACAGCAAACAATATGATTAAATATAAATATAAAGTACAAACTCTCATTCCAGAAAGATAATGAAACAAATCACCTCCAATAACACCTTGAAATCATAAAAGTACACCAACATCCCAAATAATAAATCAAACCGAAAACTCATTCAAAATCTCCAAATTATGAAAAGCGAAGCAAGTTCCAATAGAATGAAGTTTTATGTTTTCTTTTGCAAAAGATATTCATGTTTCAATCCTTGGAATGCCGTGAAATGAAATTAATCTTCTTTAAGAGTTGGGCACTGTGTATGGTAGGATGGTGACTTAAACCTAAACTTTTCTTTGGCCGGGCAGCACGTGGTACTGACTTAGTTGTAGGAGAAAAATGATCAGTATTGAGCCCAAATTATGTTATTTCTCTATCACATAGCAAATGTTTCCAAAGCCAACCCTTTTAAAGGTCTTCATGAAGTGATGTCATACAAAAATTGAGATGAAATTTTGTGCAGAGTAACTTACACCTAATTTAATTTAATTTAAGCCAACTTAATTATTATTGTTATTACTTTTTTTTATAATAGTTATTCATTTTACTAACTAAAAGCCATATGACATCTACAACTGATATAACAGCCTAAAGCTTTACAGAGATCAGGCATAGAAACCACTAGCTCTACATCTTTACCTATAAATACTTTGCGATACCGTAAACAGAAGAAAACTCTCATAAGTAATAAGAATCATGTTTACAACTGAGCGAAAGAATCCATAAAGGCACAAAACAAACAAACTAAGAACATAAAATTGGACAAACAACACCAATATTAAATTGGATGAACTAACAAATAAACTAACTAACAAAGCTAACAGCTAGTCCATGATGAGGGAGCAGATCGATTTGACCACAACAAGCAAAACTCTTTTCTGTCACCTCTTCAACCTACAATGAGAAGAAGAAAACTGGATCTAGCAAAAATAAAGAAAAAACTCTATTAGTGAAATCGATTATTAAAAGAAATAGTAAGTAAATTAAGGAGGGGTGACCAAATTCAGCAAGAAAACTAGCTCGATTCGGTTAATTAAGCCAAGGATAAAGAGACTTCTTTTAGAGAGAGGGGGTGAGGAGGGCTGATGATGACTGGGGTTTTCTTCAAGTCAACTTATTTTTTTTTATAAAGTTATCAAGTTTTTATTAAATTTTTTTTAATACCTAAAAAATAAAAATTGTAAATTTTAATATGGTCATCAAAATTCTCTGAAACCATTCTTTTTTATCAATAAAGTTGCTTCGCTACTGTTAAAAAAATTATTACACCTAAATAATATTAATTTTCAAATAAAATTGGTTCTAGGTAAAAAAAAATGATATGAAAATAAAAATAACTCATTTTAAATTAAGTTGAATTAAGTTAAAAGGAATTTGGTGTTAAACTTTAACGCATTTTTCAATTTATTAAGAACTAGAAAATGCCTCCTTTTGAGTTTCCATGTTCATAATTGCCTTTTTTCGTTCCGTGTCGAGCTCGTTTTCTCTCCTCATTCTCTCCCTGTATTTCGCTGCTTGCCCGCCGCTCCACCTTCTCTCATTTAGATCTAGTCATAGCATCTCTAAGTTAGATTTGGCTCTCACTACGATCTGCCACACCCTTGCTCCAGCCACCGTCGTCTCCTTTGCTTGATTTTGTAATTTTTCCTTTTTGTTTTTTTTTTTTTAACATGATAGATTCAGGAACATATTGTATTAAAGTGCACAGATTTTCTTTAAATTTCCACTAAGGAACTGAATTTTGATAATTTAGGATTTATATAAAACCATTTTGAATTTATTTTTTAAACAACTAAATATATTTTCTAAAAAGCATTTTCAAAAACTGCATATAGAAAATAAAAATAAAACATGAAAAATGAAAAGAAAAAATGCTATATACATCCAAACGTCACCTTATGTTTAATGGAGTTATTGTTAAATTTTGAGTTCAGATTAGGTTCAAATTTGGACGCTAGCTTTGCTATGTTTATGTTAAAACTTAATTGGGTTCGAGTCAATACCAAAAGAGCAAAGTCAAATCATGTTATTCGGGTTTAACACCAAATTTGGGTTAACGTATTGGTTGGGGTTCATTTTTGTCATCCATATCTGCCCCACTATTTTTTCTAACCATCAATTAATGTTGATTGATTTATTTTTTGACAGAGACAAAGACGTTAGTGCGCGTTCATACTGTTGCCGGATTGACTAACTTCCAATTTTTCTATGATGACCCAATGCCTTTGACACGTTACTCTACGTGCCAGTTTCTCTCTTAAGGTGTTGATGCTTGATCAATGTTTCTCCGAGATTGCCTATGAATCACAATTTGTAAAACTGAATTAAATTGTTAGATTTTACTAAAGTATTCTAAAATGTATGAAAAAGGTATAACTGTGTTATAAATATTAAAATTTAACAAATTTAAGTAATTTTATGAAAATAGAAAATGATTATTAAAGCACACCTAAATTTGAAATTTTAACCAAATTGATAAGTAACAACTATTGAATTGAAATCTAATATTTAAGTTTAATGGAAGGAGTTTGAAACAAAAATAATTAAAAAGTGAAATGAGTATCAAATTTATGAATATATATAACAGTTTAAATATAATCATTTTAAGTCATTTTTTTTTTTATCAATAATCACTTATAACCATAATCAGTTATAATATCAATTGCACAAAAGTATATATACAAACATAAGGCTTTCATGTCCTAAGTAATACTCCCTCAATCCTAGAAATGTTGAAACGTTTTTCCCAACATGTATATTTAGGCAAGTTCAACTTTTACAGTTTTGGACAAATTTACCCTACCCTTTCCTTCACTTTCACGCTTCCACAAAGATGCCACTATCCAAACCTGCCACTAGAGAAGATTCTCCATTGCCTAGGCCCATCGCTCATCACAGTCCAGACTGTCCAAATCTAGTCCGTGAATCTCCCCCTATGATTCTCCCCAAATCAATCATTCGTCATTGAGAAGCTCCATACCATACAAGACTACTAAAAAAAGGCAAATATCCAATGATCTTTTCTGACGGCCTCCCATTGGAAAATCTAATTAACTTTCCAACATGAGACCACTAGAAATTGGGGCATTGGTAAATTACATGTTGGAATAAAAAATTTTCAACAGCCAACTATTGAAATATTTGCCGTTGATAATTTCCGATGGCCTAATAGTCTGTCGTTGAAGCCGTAAAAACTAATTCTGGTATTCCTAACAACTCAAAATAAATAAATTTGTAGTCTAACAGTTAAAACTAGGTCGAATCCCAAAAGAAATTTCTTAACTGAAAGCTTCCTGTCAGAAAACTGAAATAAAAGGTTGGGGGGTTTTCTTGAATTGAATGCTAAATTAAATTAACTATATAATCAAAATAAAATTAACCAATACTAAAAATGCTTAGTTCAGGGCTGATTATCCATTCCAATCATGCTGTTGATCATTGAAAGAAAATATTTCTTTAATCCAAGCAAATAAACAGGATTCTCTTTAAAGCTAAAAAGAACCCAAAGCATTCAAGAGTAAAATTAACCAGAAAAAGTTTCAGATTAATTTATTAATTTTGAGTAACTAGATATTGAAAAGCAATCTCTAATAAACCCAAAATTAGCATTAGGAACAATGAACAAAATTTTATTCTAGGCAATAATCCATAAGCTTGAACAATTTAACCTGTCTTACTTCTTCGTATGAATTAACCAAAAATAAAAATAATCTCCAATCAATTCACTTGCTTCTAATTGAATTCTTCACCTAAGCGGTTGAAAAAAAATCAAGCATATTTGTAATTATATAACCAATCCAACAAGCGAGAATAGGAAAATTAATTGTAATAAATTTGAACAACAAAGAAGTAAATAGTTGAATTTAAAGAGAATTTAAGCAAGTAAAATCAATCCTCATAACCGGTATTGGCGATGAAAATTATCCCTAAAACTGAACTAGAAAAATTACTCAGTCATGTTTGAAAGAAAAACAAAGAACAATAATAATAAAAAAAACTAAAACTGTTGAAAGAGAGAGAGTGGGCACCCCCTCGCAGCAGCCACGCCTTTAAACACATAAAAAAAACCTAAAGTGCTAAACTCATAAAAAATCCCTAAACTTTCTATATTGTTACAAAAGTACCCCCAAAAAATAAAAAGATTCAAAATAACTAGAATGTTTCAAAGTTATCAGAAAAGCAATGCTCCAGAACAGCAACAGCAACTTCAAGCTGATATTCAACCTTGATGCAGCCATTATTTCTCAAAACTCAAAGCATGAAAGTTATAGAGCTTCTTCTTAGCTTCGAAATGACACCTGAATCATATGCCCAAGATACCACAACTGCTTCTAAACCAGTGATGACTCGTAAATTGTGATTTTGAAACTGAATTTGACCCTCTTAATGTGCAAACTCGGTTTCATGATCTGCATGTGAATTATAGCTACAGATGTTAGCTTTCCATTGAATCAAGAATTACTCCATTCTGATCTTTGTAACTGAAGATATGATTTTTCTACTAGAACATCGCCAATCTATCAAAATCCTGAAAGAACACAACCAAATTAAAACTTGTAAAATTGTAAGTTGAATCCACTTTCAATCAATTGAGTCCAGATATGTTGTAAGCTACAAAACATACTCAAAATATATCTTTAATGTTCAAAACATATTAAAATATACTAAATATGAGAGAAATAATAATAATAATAAATATAAGCTATTACCTAACCTCATGCGGTTATTTGTGACGGTTGAACAGTTTTTCAATGATTGAAACTATTGGAAAATTCTAATGGCCCGAGTCGTTGGAATTATGTTGATGGCTAAGCAGATGAAAATTTCAAACGGTTTTTATATTTTATGTTTTATATATTACTAAAGTTATATTTTATATTTACAAAAAATATATTTTACTTAAAAATTTATATTATTATATTAGGGAAAAATACCAAAAAGTGACTACCCTTTTGGCCATGGACAAATTTGGTCACCATTCCTTTATATGGTGCCAAATGTATTACCGAAGTTTAAAGTTGGGCCCAACTTCAGGATTGAGCTGTTAGTTTTGATGACGTGTTAACCAAGATGTTTAAATTGCTCTATTAGTCTCTAATTTGACTTAAATGTTTTATATTGACCACCAATCTTTCATTTGTTGCATTTAGGTACGTAATTCTCTCAAAATGCTTACCCTAGATCCGCTGCCACCCTTAATGACCCGACCCAACATCGTTGCCACCCTCAATCACCCAATCCTGACACCGTTGCCACCCTCAATCGAACCTGCACCCTTAAGCAAACCTGCACCTTCACCACATTGAATCATTCACACACCATCTCCAACTGAATATATCCTGAGCCCAAAGCTTGGAAAGTGCGTTGATGAGCGACAGACGAGGGAATTGAAGAAATTTCACAGGAAAATTGTCCTTTAATTATTACAAAATCTTCTGTTGACAGAAAATTCTAACATTTAATAGAATCTTTCCACCGTCAGTTACATCGATAACCTATTTGTCCTCATTTCAAAATATTGACACTTGATTCGGCACCAAATATTGTCTTTAGTGATGCAGTTGGCACCACTTAAAAGAATGGTGATCAAATGTGTCCATGACCAAAAGTATATTCACTTGTTTGGTACTTTACCTTTACATTATTACAAAAATATGTTTACTAAAACTACATTTTGTATTCACAAAAACTCAAAATCAAAAAATTACAAAATGAAAAAAATGAAAAAAATTAAAAAATTACAGAAATTGCATAAATCACAAAAATTACAAATATCAAATAAACTACAAAAATCACAATTCAAAAATGGATCTGCAGAAAAATTACAAAAAACACGACAAAATAACAATTCAAAACCATATCAGCAAAATTCAAAAACATAAATTACAAAAATCACAACATCATAGTTAAAAAACTGATCTAACTAATTCTTAACCAGATCTGCAAGCACAGCAAGCCGAAGAGGTGAGGTGGATGGCGAGGAGTAGCAAACGGCAAATGACGAATGGTGAGGAATAGCAACAAACGATGAGGAATGGCAAACAGAGAAAGCAGAATGGTGAGGAATAGTGAACAACGAATTGCAGGTGAGGGCAACCAGAATGACAAATGGTGAATGGCAAGCTAAGAAGTAGACAGCGATGAGACGGTGAAGAGTAAGACATGTGACATGAACAGGTGTGGAGGGACGGCGGTTGTGGATGGCTATGAAAAGGACAGCTGATAAGAGGTGAAGACACGGTTATGAAAAGGTGATACAGAGCACGATGAAGAAGAGATAGATGAGAGCGAGGGAGTTAGTTAAGGGTGTGTATAGTTAGGGTTAGGTTAGGCTGGGTTAGCTTGGCCAATGATATATATATATTGGCTTTCACGTTGGAAATTTCCAACAACCTTACCATTGAAAACATTGGTCTTCAAAATTTCCAACGCATGGTCGTTGGAATAAATTTTCTCTTTTTTCCAACTACTCTTCATGTTGGAAATTTTCAACAGCTAAGTCATTAGAACTTTGGCCGTTTAAAAATGCATGTGTTTTAGTAGTGCGGGTCAGGCCTAAAGGTAGATGATTTTGGGGGTCAGTGGCCTGGTTGGAGTCACAGGAGAAGATTTAGTTAGATCACTAGAGGGCTTGTCCGACATCTTTTTTTTAGGCGCCTTTAGCTTTGAAGTCTTGGAATGCCCAGGCGACAACAAAGTTGTCCCACCATGGCACTTCTTCTTGCTACAATCCACATGGCCAATTTGAACAAGATGCCAATCCTTAGACTATCTCTACACGAGCTTGTCAGGTGAACAATTCTTGGAATCATCGATCTCAATTATATATCTTTCCTTGAAGAAGGATTACAGGAACCCGCCTATCAATTGACGTAATTACATAAGTAACCAGAGTTATTGGGTTTTTTGGGATCAGAGAGAAAAAGATTAAAAGAGAAAAGAGAGGTGCATGCGAGAGATGATGAGGAAGGCTGACCAAAAAGATGAGGGAGAGGAGAGATGTTGCATGTGTGAGATAATGGAGATAAAATAGAAATTGAGCATACAAGAGTTACTAAAAAAGAAACATTTTATTCTTTTTGAGATAGCACAAAAAGAAAAATATTGTATTCTTTTAGGGATAAAGAGAGTAAGTGTTTAGCATAATAATTTAAGTTTATCACTTTTATCCATCTAGCAATAATTGACTACTAAGTGTCTAATTTGATCTAAAATTAATTAATAAGTTCAATTAAACATAAAAGCTTATTTTTTCATCCAATAGTGTGAAATTGTAAAATCCTTAGGATTATAAAGATTTTAGGAGTTGAAACAGGATTTTATAGTATTCTACTCAATATAAGATTTTATATTGAATTGCATCATTTTTTCTTCTTTTGTGTAAAATCATAATATTCTAATATTTGAATCGGATTTTTGACAACCTTGACTGATTTACCTATAAATATACTTTTATTACTGTTGTATCACTTGTAGAATGAAAGGTTGTGCTTTTATAATAAGGATTGATTCCCCATCCTAAAATAAGGATCATGCTAAGCATAAAGTGATTGAAAACATGATATATTATTATAAAACCTTTTTACTTTTTAAGAGATTAAGCAAGTGCAGAAATGAGCACATGTATATCACAACCATTTGATCAAGCTGGACTACATGCATTTATATGTAATATGAGCATTTGCACACACATTAGAGTAGCGAAGCATGAAATGACAAAACAAGTTTACAAGAAGCAATAACAATTCCACAATTAATTTCCCCTGCAATGTTTAAACCAAGGGTGCATTCTTCTGATGAACATAGGTTGCGCAAAGGTCAAATGCCTTAAGTTTTGTCAAACTTGCTAGTGAAGATGGAATCTCGCCGCCAAGAAAGTTGTTGGATAGATTGAGTAGGAGAAGTCCGCTTAGCCATCCAACTGATTCCGGAATCCTTCCTTCAAATCTATTGCAGGAATGATCAATGCCAGCAAATTCCTCTAGGATATTTCGGTAATCTAGTCATATACCTTTATTGACCAATGTGATTGAGTACATGTAACTATTGTAGAAGAAATTAGTACTAGTTGTACCAATGTCATATGGATGTTGAGTTCAGGAAGACTTATAATTTAACATGGTTTATCCAATCACCTATCACACACGGTAAAATTAAAACACCATCAGTCAAGTATAGATAATTTAACATGATTTACCTCTGTTGGGATGCGCACAGTGGATGCAAATTCCCAGTTGAACACAACGAAAGAGAACAAGTGTAATAAAGAAGAGGACACCAAAATTTTACATGGTTCACTCTTAATTTTGGGCTACGTCCACGGAATCGACTTTGAGCCTTTCTCCACTAAATAAATAGTGTGCTTACAAGGGCATAAATTTCTCCAGACAAAATCCCAGAGATAAAAACACTATTTGGAATAAGCCCAAAAAGTAATACTTAAGTGTTTCCCAAAACACCCAAAATAAATACCTCACTATTTTGTCACTTCCTAAAATAAATCTCTCTCTCACTATATTTTTCTCACAACCAATATGTGACTCTTTGGCTCTACCGAATGAATTGAATTGAAGAAACTGATCCTTATTTATAGGGAAGTCTTCCGTGTTCTCCACAAATTTCTCCGCCCTTCTTTCGCAGCTACTTTTGACAAAATTAAAGAACATACCATCAATTTCAATTTCAAATATGTGTGGGCCCCACCACTTTTATTTTTTTCCATGTGGTGGGACCCACTGACAATCTCCCCCTTACAACACATATGGGAGGAGATACCATCACTGCTTTTATACAGAACACATGCTGGCCGTAAGGCCACATGCTTCAAGCTTCTCATTGGGAATTACCTTTGTTAACATGTTAGCTGCATTATCATCTGTGTGAATTTTCTCAAGCTTTAAAAGCTTCTTCTCAGTCACCAAACGCAACCAATGATACCTCAACTCAATGTGTTTAGTGCGAGCATGATACATTGAGTTCTTGCTCAAATTAATAGCACTCTAATTGTCACAATGTATCATATAGTCATCTTGCTTCAAACCCAACTCATAAAGGAAACGCTTCATCCAAAGCATCTATTTACCTACTTCACTGACAGCTATGCACTCTGTCTTAGTTGTAGATAGAGTAACACACTTCTGCAACTTTGACTGCCATGAGACAGCTCCCCCAACAAAAGTAAAAATGTAACCTGATGTAGATTTTCTACCATCAGGATCACCCGCCATATCTGCATTAGTAAAACCTTCCAAGATAGGTTTAGCACTACCAAAACTCAAATACAATTTTGAAGTACCTCCCAAGTATTTGAAAATCTACTTCATAGCTTCCTAGTGAGGCTTTTCTGGATTAGATAAGAACCTACTAACCACTCCAATAGCATGAGCAATGTCTGGCCGGGTACAAACCATGGCATACATTAAAGATCTAATTACAGAAAAGTAAAGAATGGTAGACATCTCTTCCTTTTCTTTCATTGTAGTTGGATATGACTTCTTACTCAACTTGAAGTGATTCGCAAGAGGCGTGCTAACTAGTTTAGCATATGCCATGTTAAACCTTTCAAGGACTCGTTCAAAATAATTCTCCTGTGATAGCCACAGCTTACCGGCTTTTCTATCACGAATAATTCTCATACCAAGAATTTGTTTTGCTGGCTCTAAATCCTTCATATCAAAAGACATAGACAATTCCTCTTTCAACCTACGTATCATCAAAGCATCTTGCCCAATAATAAGCATATCATCAACATAAAGTAGAAGAATAATAAAGTTACCACCGGGAAACTTTCTGATATAGACACAACAATTTGCATTGGTTCTTTTATAATTCTGGCCAATCATAAAAGAATCAAACTTGCGATACCACTGTCTAGGTTTCTGTTTTAGGCCGTAAAGGCTCTTCTTCAGCCTATAGACCATGTGCTCATTCCCTTTCACTTTAAATCCTTCAGGCTGAACCATGTAAATCTACTCATTTAAGTTGTCATGTAAAAATGCAGTCTTTACATCTAGCTGCTCAAGCTCAAGATTTAGACTGGCTGCTAGTCCAAGTACAACCCGAATAGAACACATCTTCACCACTGGGGAAAAGATCTCATCAAAGTCAACTCTTTTCTTTTGATGGAAGCCCTTCACCACCAAACGAGCTTTATACTTGACTAGCTTATCACCATTTTTCTTCAACTTGAACACCCACTTGTTCTACAATGCTCTTCTACCCTTAGGTAGATCCATCAACTCATATGTGTTGTTCTTCTGAAGAGAATCCATATCATCTTGCATTGCAACGATCTATTGATCCTTATTTGCACATGACTACATATCTAGAAAGCCTCAGGCTTACCCGCATCAACAAGCATGACATAATCAGAACTGGGATACTTGGTAGATGGATGACGCTCTCTAGCATATCTCCTTAGCTGAGACTCTACTTCTTCCAATGGAGGGGGTTGTTCCCCATGCTCAAGACCACCGTCATTGCCATCAACTTGTTCATCAACAATGACTGGTTGTTCTTCCCCATGTTTTGAAGCTCCTCCATCTGTGGCATTCTCAGATGGAATAAGTATAGGTGTCAGAGCATCAACACCATGAGTAGTATATGAAATCTTCTATTACAACCCAATATCTTCTATATTCTCATGTTCTCTAAAGACAACATCCCTGCTTCTAACCACATTCTTTTTCTCTGGATCCGATAACCAGTAGTCATATTCTTCACCACCATAACCAACAAGTATGCATGGTTTGGCCTTACTATCAAGCTTTAATCATTGTTCTTTAGGTACATGCATGAATGATTTGCAACCAAACACCTTCAAATGTGAATAAGAAGCATTCTTGCCTGTCCATACATTCTCCGGGACTAGAAAACCCAAAGGAACTGATAGATTCCAATTAACCAAATAAATAGCAGTACTTACAGCTTCACGCCAGAATGTCTTTGGCAACTTAGACATCCTTAGCATGCATCTGACTTTCTCAATAATGGTGCCATTCAATCTCTCAGCTACACTATTATGTTGTGGTGTACCGGGCTCCGTCTTCTCATGATGAATACCACATTCTTTGCAATACTTCTTAAATTCATTGGAGGTATACTTCTTGCCATTATCCGTACG
Organism: Aquilaria sinensis; assembly: GCA_005392925.1. Classification (NCBI taxonomy): domain Eukaryota; kingdom Viridiplantae; phylum Streptophyta; class Magnoliopsida; order Malvales; family Thymelaeaceae; genus Aquilaria; species Aquilaria sinensis. Next base: position 206,094 of record SMDT01003271.1, read on the forward strand.
GAGACACTTCAAGTGCACATCAGTCTCCCTCTCGACCATGGCATGGAAAATCCTAAAGCATTCAAACACCTTACTTTCTTCTTTAGCAAGTACACCCAAGTCTTTCGTGAAGCGTCATCGATAAAAGTCACAAAGTACCTGTTACTTCCCAATAATTCCTCCTTGATGGGGCCACAAACATCAGAATGTATTAACTCAAGCTTGGTTTCCTTTCATGTAGAGGGAACATGAAAATAACTCTATGATGCTTTTCTAGTAAACAGTAATCACAAGGATCAAGTGAAGTACCTTTAGCAATAGGAATGAGGGACTGCTTTGCCAAAGTCTTCAACCCTTTCTCACTGATGTGAGCCAGCCATTTATGCCACAAATTCATAGAAACATCATCCTCAACCACATTCAGTGAACCACTTCCACAAACATGAACAAGTGTCCTATACAAAGTGCAACAAAGATCACCTTTTGCCTACTAGTAAAGAACCATACTTCAGCTTCCATGTTCTATCTCTGAAACTCTTATCATAACCTTCACAGTCAAGCACATTCACTGAAATAAGATTATGTCACATATCCAGAATGTGACGTACATCCCTCAACATTAAAGTGATACCCAAACTAGTTTGCACAACAATCTCACCAATCCCCAAGATTTTAACCTGGGTAGTGTTACCCATCCTCACCATCCCGAGATCAACCTCCTTGTAAGTGGTGAATAATTCATTTCTTGGAGAAATGTGATAGGATGATGTCGAATCAACTATCAATTGGACATTTGGATCTATAATATGATCACACTCTTCTTGTGCACAAACTAGTGTAATCGACTCATCACCATCTGACTCAGTGCCTGCAGCCGTATTTGTGTCATCAGGAGCTTTCTCCCCATTTTTTTCATCCTTCTTCCTCTTCCAGCAATGCTTCTTTATATGACCAGGTTTTCCGCAATAATTACAACCATTGCCATCCCTTGACTTTGAGCAATCACGAGATTTACCACAACTACCCTTAGGTGCCTTACTTTTGCTTCTTCCTCTAGTCTCGATGACAAGAGCTTGTGAATGCTCAGAACCCAACTCCTTCCTCCTTGTCTCCTAATTGAACAAGTTGTCCTTAACCAAACTCAAGGTGAGTTTGCCATCTGGGGTTGAATTACGGATAGTAATTACCAAGGTCTCCCAACTTTCAGGTAAAGATCTCAGAAGAAGCAATGCTTGTAATTCATCATCAAGCGTCATCTTCATGGTAGTCAACTGATTAATCAAATTTTGAAAATAATTCAAGTGTTCAGAAATTAACTGTCCTTCCTTAAACTTCAAATAAACAAGCTTCCGTCTAATGAAAGCTTTATTCTGAGCAGTCTTCTTCTCAAATAAGCTTTCTAATTTTTCTCACAGAGATTGAGCATTTTTCTCTACTGAAACATGGTGGAATACACTCATATCCACCAATCTCCTAATGGTGCCAATTGTCTTGCGATTGAGCTTCTTCCAATCATCTTCTGACTTGTTCTCTGGCTTTGCTGAATCACCCGTAATAGGATCATACAAATCAAGACAGTAAAGTAGATCATCCATCATTGGCTTCCAAATTGAATAATTTAATGCGTTCAATTTGACCATTGAACCTGAGCTTTCACCCATATCTTCTTTAACCATCAACTTTGTCACAAACTGATTAGTGACTGTGTATGAGAGTAGTGCCTAACATCTTAAGGTGAATGATAAAACTACTTATTTTCTGATGTAGAAGATCCGCCTTTTAGGGGCAACCACAGAGCATACGATAAGCAGATATCACTCACCCAAATTTGGCTCTGATACCACTTGTTGGGATGCGCACAGCATATGCGAATTTCCAATTGGGCACAGCGAAAGAGAACAAGTATAATAAAGAATATGACACCAAAATTTTACATGGTTCACCCTTAATTTTGGGCTACGGCCATGGAATCGACTTCGAGCATTTCTCCACTAAATAAATAGTGTACTTACAAAGAGAGAAATTTCTCCAGACAAAATCCCAAAGATAAAAATACTATTTGCAATAAGCCCAAATAGTAACACTCAAGTGTTTCCCAAAACACCCCAAATAAATACGTCACTATTTTGTCACTTCCCAAAATAAATCTCTCTCTCACTATATTTTTCTCACAGACAATATGTGACTCTTTGGCTCTGCTGAATGAATTGTACTAAAGAAATTGATCCCTATTTATAGGGAAGTCTTTCGTGTTCTCCACAAATTTCTCTGCCCTTCTGCCACAGCTAATTTTAACGAAATTGGAGAACATGCAATCAATTTCAAATTCAAATATGTGTGGGCCCCACCACTTTTATTTTTTTGGTGGTAGGACCCATTGACAACCTATTAACTAGCTTATATCCATGGACGAGAGAAATTCACTCGAATAAAATATAAAGATTACAATAGACGTATGTCCTTAGCATTCACACTAGCCTATAAATTCCTTAAACACTATTGATAACCCCAATATCTTATTTCTACACAATTACAAAATATGAAAACTATAAAAGTTTTCTTGTACTATCCCTCTCCAACCTCTGGACCTCTCATCTCTCCTGAAACCGTCATATCTTACCTCTTTACCATATTGGCTTTTCTCTCATACTCAAAACCTTAACACAACAAAACTTTTTATAGATTTTACAAAAACCTAAATCATATCAAAATAGTAAAACCAAATGCCCAACAAATAAGAAAACTAAGACCAAATCCTAAATAAACTAAAGTTTTTAAACATTTTGAAATTGTGCCAACAAACTCAACACCATTTTCGATTTCGGAATATAAAATTGCAAATCATAGCTCTCTCAATTGGAAATACTAGATGCTTTTGCTAATTTGACAAGACAATTCTCTTTACTCATATTCAAATATCATCAGTTTTATAAGTAAACGTCTAGAAAAGTTTAGAATTTCCCATCTCACACAGAAGAAATCTCAAAATTAAACAAAAGTAAGAATATGAACATCTTTCTCTTTTTATATGGGAAAATCTCTTTTTCCCCTTAAAGTTAAAAGGTATACATCTCTTAGACATAATTTGTTGAAGCTAAAACCATAAGTTAAGATAGTTCTAAGAAAAAAAAATGTAACAAAACTTCTGCAATTCCCAAAAAAAAGAACACAAGTGATAACATTGCATTTATAAAAAAGAGAAAACATAAAGAATGAATAAAATAGGTTGTTGACAAGAAAAACAAGTGGCCCTTCACTTGGCAACCATCCTAGCGATGAATTCCTCATGGTGAATCTTTTATCTTAGCCAACATCAATCTTGCAAATCCATTCATCAAACTCGGACGGCTCCAGCTTCTCTCCGATGCTCATCAAAAATGTGTTTGAGCTTTAAGATGGCCACACAGCCCATACCCTTTTTTTTCAATCACCTTGAAGGCCTTGAAGAGCTAGTGATCAAAAGGCTTAACCTTTATGTGCTTGTGTATGAAATCCAAAAACCTTGAAAGTCAAATGGCACAGTGAGCTTTTCATCAGCAATTATGAGCTTCAAATGAGCCTGGTTTGGGTTCCCCCCGAGAAAGCGCATTAAGATCCCTAGCTCTAATGGCATGATCTTCAATTTGCTGTTGGTGTCACATTATGTTTTATTGGGAAAAATCACTACTTAAGTCTTTTCCCCTTTCATTTGTTGTTCATTTTCATTCTCTTATAAGCAAAAGTAACATTTTTGTCACCAATGTCACACCTGTTACTACACTAGTCAAGTTTCCATCAACCAAGGGGTAAACGATATCACTTTTCAAAATTTAAGGGTTAAGTCAATCCGAGTTAAAATTTAAATGGTAAAGTGTCTAAGTTAACAAAGTCTGAGGGGCAAAGGGGATTTTAGGCCTTTTGTCATTCATATTTGCCCCACAATTGGATTTATTATTATCATTATCTTTATTTTATTATCATTATTGCTATATTATTTTTATTATTACTATTATTATTATTACCATCATCAAAAGAAGTGTGGATTATTTATTTTAGGACAGAGCAAAGACCTCAATGTTTGCTCATATTGTTATTGTCTAGTTGACTGACTTCCAATTTTTCTATTATAACCGAACGCTTTTGACACGTTACTCTACACACCAGTTGCTATCTGAAGGTGTTGATGTATAGTGTATGTTTGTTGAGATTGTTTCTTGGAGCCATTTATGTTTCAAACTAAAAACTCGAATAAATTAAAACTAAATTTATCAAAGTTGTTATTTACTTAAATTTATTTTTATTTTTTAATTATAAATTGGAAAATTGAATTGAATTGTAAATTTTTACTAGAACATTCTGAAAAATAAAGAAAAGATATAACCGCATCATAAAGCTTAAAATTTAAAAAATATAATTTATTTTATCAAAATAGTAATGATTATTAAATCACGCAAAAATTTAAAATTTTAACCAAATTGGTGACAACCATTGATATGTAAGAATAAATTTGAAGTCTAACATTTAAGTTTAATGAAAAGAGTTTGAAGTAATTAAAAAGTGAAATGAGTGTTAAATTTATGAATACTAATAAGGACTTTAGATATAATATCATTTTAAGTCATTTCTTACCAATAATCACTTATAACCATAATCACATATAACATCAATTGCACAAAAGTATATCTACAAACATAAGGTTTTCAACCATAAGTAATAAGTGATTAGTGTAATAATATAAGTTCATCACTTCTATTCATATTGCAATGATTGACTACTAGGCGTCTAATTTGATCTCATATTAAGTAAGTTCAATTAGACAAAAAAGACTATTTTTTCATCCAATAGTATGAAGTCATAAAGCCCTTAAGATTCTAAAAATATTAAGAGTTGGGGTCAGGATTTTACAAGATTCTACTCAAATAAGATTTTACCTTGAATTGAATCACTTTTCTTGTAATAAATCGTAAAATCATAAGATTCTAATATTTGAATCAAAATTGTGACAACCTTGGTTAAAATTGATTTACCCTATAATTATACTTCTGTTACCGTTGTATGACTTTAGAATGAGAGGTCGAGATTTTATAATAAGGATTGATTTTCCGTCGTTGTAAAATTACTCATGTTATAGCATATATAGAATGATCGAAAACATGATACACTATCATAAAACCTTTCTACATTTTAAGAGATTAAGCAAGTGTAGAAATGGGTACATATATATCATGACCATTTGATCAAACTGGAGTACATGCATCTACATGTAATATGAGTATGAGTATCTGCACAAATATTAGAGTAGTGGAGCATGAAACAACAAACAAGTTCACTAAAAGTAATAAAAGTTCCACAATTAGTTTCCCCTCAAGTGTTTAAACCAACGGTGCATTCTTCTGGTGAACATAGGCCGTGTAAAGAGAAGACCAAGCAGGAATCCTATTCCATATCCCATCACCACACCTTCCCAGGCTATAACTTCACCACCTTCTCCTGAGTCCTCACCACTTGTTGGTAAAGGTGGAGGGTTAGCCTCTTGATCCTTGCAGTGTTTTGTCAGTGTACTTCCGCACAAGCCTGGATTTCCATCGAAGGAGCTGTTTGGAAACGTCTCAAATTGTTTACCTTTGGGTATAGGCCCCGTGAGTTGGTTGTAAGACACATTAAAGACTTCCAGGAAATTGAGTTGTGTCAACTGCGGAGGGATTTGTCCCGTCAGCTTGTTCTGAGAAAGGTCGAGTGCCTCAAGTTTTGGCAGATTTGCTAGTGAAGATGGAATCTCGCGGCTGAGAAAGTTATTGGATAGATTGAGCAGGAGAAGTCCACTTAGCCATCCGACTGATTCCGGAATCCTTCCTTCAAATCTATTGCAGGAAAGATCAATGCCAGCAAATTCCTCTAGGATCTTTCGGTAATCCAGTCTTATGCCTTTATTGACCAATGTGATTGAGTACATGTAACTGTTGTAGAAGAAATTAGTACTACTTGTACCAGGCTTCCAATGGTCGCTTGCCTGAAGGTAAGTCAAGTGCTCACTGTAATCTTCAACTTTCATTGCAACCCAACTTTTGAAGTATATTGTTGGCAGAGCACCATTGAATTTGTTGCTAGAAAGATGGACTACGCGCAGCTTTGGGAAGGTAGAATTGTATGCTGGATTCTGTATTGTGCTGTAGAATTTATTAGAGCTCAAAATGAGAATCTTGAGCTCAGGAAGACTCCCTAACCATGAAGGAAAGCTATCTCTGAGTTCATTCCTTCCAAGGTCAATCAGCTCCAACATCTTGCACTCGTTCAATGATCTTGGTACCGTCCCTTGAAGTTTATTTTGGCCCAAAGCAATAAACTTTATTGTGTTTCCACTTGTCCATCTTTGTGGTATGGGACCATGAAAGTTGTTCACTTGTAAATTCAAAATTTCCAAGTGTTTGCTGGAGTTGGCAAAGCATTCGGGGATCATGCCACTGAGGTTATTATGAGATAGATCAAGAATTCGAAGAGAGCTCCAGTTGCAAAATTGTTGGGGAATTTCGCCATGAATATTGTTCGAGGAAAGGTCAAGAACTTCCAACTTATATTGGGCTTCTAAGAAATCTGGAATTCTTGTGAGATTGCAGAAACCCAAATGCAACTCTGTTAAGGTCAGAGCATCATTGTGGCTAACATCATCTTTAATAAGCACTGATAAGCTGTTACCACTCAAACCCAGTTCTTTCAAGTGCTTGAGCTCAAGGAATGTGCCAAGCTCTAGAATGCCGCTCAGTTGATTGTACTGAGCATAGAAGGTTTCAAGATTCTTGAGCCTCGAAATTGAGCTTGGGATATGTCCTTGTAACAAGTTAGAATCAAGTTCTAGGACAGTCAATTGTGTCAGGTTCGTAATCCAAGATGGAAAGCGACCAGAAAATGAGCTGGATGATAGGTCCAAAACCTGGAGCTGGGTCATGCTTGCAAAAGATGGAGGGATTTCATCGGAGCTAAATTTATTCATGCCAAGCTTTAAGACCTGCAACTGGGTAGAATTTGACAAGAAAGATGGTGCCTTGCCGCTGAAAGAATTGTTTCGGATGGTAAAGCTTGCAAGCTTGGTGAGATTTAAAAGTGAGGTAGGAATTATACCCGAGAAGTTGGAATGGTCAAGCGATAACATTTCCAAGGAGGTAAGGATCCCAAGGGAGGCTGGTATTTCACCAGAGAAAAGTGTGCTGCCAACATCCAATTCTTTAAGTGGCTTTGGAGACAGAAAATCAGGCAAAAAGCCAGCAAGGGACGGATTCATGTACAAAAGCAGAACTTGAAGGTTTGGTAGTTGGAAAACAGGTTCTGGGAACTGACCATACAACCCACAATACGAGAGTTTGAGATGCATGAGTTTAGAAAAATTTGATAGAATTTGAGGAACAACAGAATCTATTTTCACTGCAGAAAGTCTCAAGTATTCTAAGCTGGTCAAGTTTTGAATCAAGTTTTGAAGGCTGCCTGGTCTATCAAGTTGCAGCAACTCTTCAGCACTGTTATAATAATCATAATTGTATGAAAGATCAAGGGCAGATAACTTGGAAAGCTTAGAGATCTCATGCGGAATTTTCCCAGAAAAGAAGGATTGAGAAAGATTGAGATACACCAACCTCGAAAGGTTTCCCACTTGCCGCGGAATAGAAGAGTAGTTGAAATTGTTGAGTGCGAGATTGAGTTTTTGAAGGTGAACCAGGTTGAAGAGGCTGCTATTGGAATCAATAGAACCATAAAGACCACTTTTGCTAAGCTCAAGACCTGTAACATGGCCAGTTACTGGGTCACATTCGACACCATCCCAGGAACAACAATCGACACCTTGGAACTCCCACTTCTGGGTCTTCGGATAAGCAAAGTCAAAGGTGTGGTTGTCGATGATGAAGTTGTCCTTGAATTGAAGCAAGGCATGGCGCTCAGTATTCAGGCAAAGTGGATAGAGATGGGAAGAAGTACTGAGAACGAGCTCAAGCATTGAGAGAAAGAAACAGGCGCTGATCAAGTATGCTGCTGCTGAAGGTTTGGCCATTTTATATTTAATTAATTTGGTGCACCCTGGTGGAGCATATTTATATTTGCAGGGGTCTGAGAAAACTAAGTTGACGGTCCTCAACTTTCTCAAAGTATGCTAATACTAGCCCTAAACTTCCTGCAATTATGGAATTGATGTTTCATGGACTAGCAAGCTCATCTATTTTGACAAAGACCAGTCACAAATGAACCAAAATATATAATTCATCTTTAAATAGAACCGCACTCAAAAGTCATAAGAAAAAGGTTGGGGTATTAATGTGAAGAGTTGAAGTAGGCTGACTAGTGAAGCTCCCAGACATGTAGCTGCGTTTCCTACAAAGACAAATTGGAATGGTACAAGAAAACAACTTGCAAAGACTTTTTATGTGTCTGGCCCAAAAAAAAAAAATATTTTTATGTTTTCTTCCTCAATTCATGTTTTCGTTTTCTTTTTGTTTTTGAAAACAAATTCATCTTTTCAATACCTTGAACGCCGGGAATTGAAATTAATATGTAGAGCGTTGGGACAAATGGGGTGGCAGATTCAAGATATTTACAAAGGGGGTTAGTATGTATATGTAACTATTAAACCTTAATATTAAACGATGAAGAATACACATTCACATATACTAAATGTAATGATAAAAAAAATATTTCTAGAACAAAATTTTTAAAAAATACCCTAATTTAACATTTTTTTCTGTCATTTAGTCAAATGATTAGAAAAAATATATAAACTATGAAGAAATTAAACGTGATATTCATGTTTTATGAAATCTAAGAGACAAAAATCTTATTTTAGCCCTTATATACATTCTTCTTTTAGCTTATTAACTTTATCTTATGTTTAATTATCTTCACAATTTTTTTTATTTGAATTAGAAAAAAGAGTAACAAAAAAGGCTTTATGACCTAGATAAAAAAATATAAAATAATTAAAGGATCAGTATAGGACTTTTGCCATTGTCTTAATTATTAGTGGAAAAGATGTTGATACATTTTTTATCCCTTACTAATATTCTTCTAAAAAGGGCCCATGAGCCCATATTATCAACATTGATCCGCCACAGGATGGGGACTTTGAACCTAAAGTCTTCTTCAGCCTAGGCAACACGTCGTCGTACTAAGTTACTAACTCAATTACCTGTCAGAGAAAATGATCACATATATATGGTTGTCAGTTAACAACAGGTCTCTATCACATCGCGGATATTTCTAAAGCTATAAAAGTTTCTTTTCTAGAAAGGTTTTGTATCGATGTGTCATAGGCTCATAGCTCAATTATGTACATAACAGACTTAAATGTTGTCCTAATGTTGATTTGTGGCTATCTGTGACAGTGGATAGAATTTCTCATCACACAATTTAGACGAAAATAAAGTTGCTTCTACATGAGTAGCTCTTGATGACCAAAAACGAAAATGAAAAACAAAAATTGAAGTCAGCCAAATGTGGGACGACAAACCATGAAATGGAACCCTGCTTCCTAAGAGACTATACACACACACATATACTAGTAATTAGATACGTATGTTGCACATAAATTAAATACTAAATTTTTTTTCACTTAAATAACTATAATTTTATTTATTTTGTTTAAAATAAATTATTACAATAATAATTTTACTTTGTTTTAGTTTAGATATAATTTCTTATTAATTTTTCTATCCCTTATGTAGTAATTCTTTATTACTCCCTCTGTCCTATATTTTTTACATCATTTGATTTTTTTACTTAGTTTGACTTGAATTTATTCATATTAGTATTTGTCCAAAAAAAAATTAAACAATATATTTACAAACTATATGTCTAGATTTATCATTCTTATATAAAATTTCTTCATTTATATACTAAAATGTTGAAAATAAAAAATTATAGATTAATTGCTAAAAAGTAAATAGTGCAAAAAATATGGGACGGGGGAGTATAATATTTTATCATAACTATCCTCGTCAACGTCATTCATTATAATAGATAACTCATTGTATTGGATTTCTATTTAATATAAACAACAACAACAACATCAACAGCACCAACAACAACAATAATAATAATATAATATAGAATATGCTATAGGTAATATTTGTTACAAAAAAAATTGATAGAAGTTTTTTTATTTGTGATAGTAGAGTACTTATAAAATTACTTCGTAGTATTTTTAAAATTTAATCAAAGATGTCAAAATTCCTTTTATCAATATAAAATTTAAAAATGGTATTCAATATGTTGGGAAAAGATCTCAATTTAATATGGTAATAGTATTCATATTTATGAATTTTATTAAAATTTAATTTAGTAAATTTTATCTTAACTTCTATTTTTTAGATTCAAAAAGCTAATTATTAAAATGGAGATTCTATATATATTACTTGGCTTAAATAATTAAATAGATTTACCATTAATATGTTATCATAACTTTGAATTTTTAAAGAGAAATAAGGTAAAATTTTAATAATTTTTTATGTTATATTCAAAATTGAAAGGCACATAATACAGGTGGGACGTTCAATTAAAAACTCAAGTAAAAATAAATTTCTTTTAAGAAGTGTGACACAAATATGAGCCACGATACCAAAGAATAAACTTAGTAAGTAAACACTGAGTTTTTTCAAAGACATGTAATTATAAATAAATATACATTACTTAAAAAGCTTAATTACTCTACTTTTGATTTTTTTATCAAAATACACTTACTTCCAAGATTTCAAAATCTACACTTACCATATGTTTTATGGAAAATTTAATGTCATTGTTCCAAGGTTTGAGGTAAAAATGTTGTGTAGCTTTTTATATTTTTGGATAATTAATCCTTACCCATTGATTTAAAACTTATACTCACATCACTAAAGTTTGAAAATGTAGTCCTACCCATTGTTCCTATAATATAATTAGTTAATCATAGGAAAATAAACTCATTAAAGTAGAATAGAAGCTTAGTACCTAAAAGAAAAATTAATAACTTATAATTTGAGGTTTAGTTATTTTATATATCTTTGCACTTTTAATTACATACAAATAAATATGGATATTAAGTTATACTTTTAAGTTCTAATGAATACATTCCAAGTTTAAAAAGTAAATTAATTGACAAACACTATATTTTTAGGCATGTTTAAGCTCATATAAATCAAACACATGATTGTTACAAAAATTTAAATTTATTGACAATTTTTTAGTTTTTTTTCTGTAAAAAACTTATGGAAAGCATAAAAAATAATCAACAATTTTTTTTTCTAGTTTTCCTTTTCAAATACTAATCTTTTTTTCCTAATATGAAGCCTAAGAGCTTGTCATCACTTTGTTCTATTTTTGTTTTTTATTCCTTTCCATAATTTTAGTTTTTTTTTTAATATAAGAAATTGGGAATGACAAATTTGAGTATCATTAAAATGGGAAATAAAATAAAAATTAAGGATAAAAAGGTCATCCAACATTTTTGACATATTCATGCTTTTTATCATTAATTCAAATAGATATAATTTTGAAGTTTTTGAAACTTTTAAATTCCAATTAAAATATTTCATTCAAGTTTAAGAGTACAAAAACTTGATAATTTATGTTTAAGGACATGTCCCAAAAATATATAACTTAATTAAGGGCATATTTGTTACAAAATTTTAACTTATTATGGCTATTTAAGATACTTTTCACCATTAAAATTTTTACTTAATATATAACTTTAAGCAAATGTACTAAAGCTAAAAAAGGGCATGGGGAATCCCCTTTTCTATTTTTTAGAAAATTCCCAAGGGACTTATATTTTTTTTCTTTCTTTTGTAGATTTCTAGTGCTAATTATACCTCTAATAAATATACAAGACCAAATTAATTTGGGTCTCATTTTAAAAATAAAACACCATATAAGTTAAGGTTATAAAAATTGATAAAAAAATTTTTCACTTTCATACATTTTCTAATATTGATAATATAACACTACATTCTTGAAAGTATAATGTTTATAATAAAATTAAAAAAATCTATCATTAAAACAGGTAAATAAAATAAAACTCAGGGATAAAAAAGTTCAACATTTGACATATTCATACTTTTTATGAGTTTTATCAGATTTAAATTGTTGATTCAAATAGACATAATTATAAGGTTTTTGAAACTTTTAAGTTCCAATTAAAATACTTCATTCAAGTTTAAGAGAACTAAAAATTGATAAAATTTTATGTTTAAGGTTATGCCCTAAATATATATATATATATATAATTTAATTAATGACATATTTGTTACAAAATTTTAACTTACTATGGCTATTTAAAAATTTTTTTGCCATCAAAATTTATACTTAATATATAAATTTAAGTAATTGTATTAAAGCTTCTAAAAGACATATAGATTCCACTTTTTTGTTTTCTAAAAACTGCACATACCTCTAATAAATATACAACACCATATTAATTTGCATCTCATTAAAAAAAATATAAAAAACTCATAGGTTAAGAGTATAAAAGTCGATACAAATTTATCGCTTTCATAATTTTTCTAATATGGATTATAGAACATTATGTTGCATGCAAGTAGGATCTTTATAATAAAATTAAAATCATTATTTACATTCTTTGTGAGAAAATTAGTAATTCAACACAATAAAAACTTGATGCTCTATCTATATATGTCATAAGAATTTATTTATTTATTTTTAGATAGATAGCAGTGTTAGGGTGAAAAATATTTATAAGTAAGTAAGGAAAGCCTTAACTATACTCTCAATGCATATCAAATGATTCTTGGTATATAAAACTAACTTGTAAGAAGAGAAGCAAAGTATAGAACATCAACCCAAAAAAGCTTGAACCTAACTATTCAGATAAATATTTAATTTATTTAGTATTAATTTAAATTAATCCAAATATATATTTTGGCTTTTTTTGTTTGAAATTGGCATTATTAATTAATTTTTTAGGTTGAATAATTAAAAAATTCATAACAATTACTATAAAAAAATATTTAATAAATTATTATTATTATTATTATTATTATTATTATTATTATTATTATTATTATTATTATTATTATTATATATATGATATACTCTAATATATATATATCTATATATATATATATATATATATATATATATAGTAGTTTTCAAATGGTATTAGTTTTAGATGAAAAATCACGTAAAAATAAAAATAAATTATTTTGGACAATCAACTTCAAACAATTGTCTATTTTTTTTCTAAATGTATAATTTAAACCCCTAACTCTAAGAATGTACAGGTACACCTGGCATACCAAGATAGATGAAACAGCAAAACAAAACCAATAAAAAGTGTTAAACAAAATTTAACTCAAGATTTTTCACTAACTCTAAATGACTCTCACACACACAAATATCAAAACAAACTTTTTCAACAACCTACTAAACTGGCAAACTCTTTTCATTAAAGCACTGATTATTTCGCTCCTTCCAGATATGATAGACTATTACTGCAATAGTAGCCCTGCACACTTTCCCTAGTGGCTTCCTGGCTTTACATCAATTTTGCAACCAATAGACTTCTTCTCTACATCTGTGTGGCCCTCTATTCAATCTTAACCATCTCATTGTTCTAGCAAAAATATCATGAGTGAAGGTGCAGCCAAAGAACAGGTGGTTCTAACTCTCCTCACTTTGAAGACACAAGTAGCATCTGTTTGGTCCGGCAATGCCCCATCTGCTCCTCTTATCCTGTGTTGAGAGTCCATCAACAACTAACATCCATAATATAAAGCAGTGTTTTGGCATTGAGCAGTTGTTCCATACGACGTCCTGCCATGAAACCTTCACACCTTGTGCTCTCATTGACTCATAAATCTTACCACTTTGCAGGACTACAAAGACTAAGTCCATCCCTCCACATCTTTTTACCAACTAGTCCCTACATTTGAGAACACTGAACCATAGCCATGAAGCTGTTGACACAAGTTTCATTGTTAAGAAGTCCTTATTTTTAATGTAATATGCATGAATCCAACTGATCCACGAGTGATCTTTTTTAGCATACATATCTCAAACAAGGTTGGTGATAAAAGCATAATTCCATGATTCTATGTCCCTTAAGTTCAAACCCTCTTCACCTTTGGTTTACATATCTTTTCCCAACTCACCATGGCCTTCCTGTCTCCCTCTGCCTTCCCAAACCATAAAAAATTTCAACATATAGCATTTATTTTATTCAGCACCTTCTTTGGAATTAGGAAAACAGAGCTCCAATAAACCTGAATTGATGAAAGCACTGACCTAATGAGTTGCAGTTTCCTAGCATATGACAAGAACTACTTTGTCTATCCCTATACCTTTTTCTGCATCTTTTCCACTAAGGGTCAATAAACCCAAAATCTTCATGTTAAAACATTTATGAATTTCTATAACTCTCTAATAAGTAGTCTAAGTCAACCGTATAACTTTCATTCCACTTGACAATATGGGGCTCCAATATTGTTGTACATGAAATCAAAGGTTTAAATGCCTAGAAGGGCTCCTAGTGTAAAAAAGATTCTTATTAAAAATTTTAGTTTTGTAAAAAAGACTCTTATAAAATATTTTAGTTTTCTCTTTGTAAATATAATTAAAAATTTAGTATATTGTTATTGATTTTTAATGTATAAATAATTATCGATGAAAGGTTGTAGATTTTAAATATTATTATTATTATTATACTTTCTCCATTACAAGTTCTTTGCAACATTTTAGGTTTTTGAATTAAATTTATTTAATTTAATATTTTATATTAACAATTTACAAAATTAAATTTAGAAACTATAAAAATTTTACTTTTAAAATAAATTTTTTAAAAAAATTTTAGCAAATATTAATATAAAAAAATTAAGTCAAACTTAAGTCAAAAAATTGAAATGTTTCAAAGAACTTGAGATGAAGATAGTAGTTTAAACATCAAGCGAAAGAGAAAATAAATTGACCCAAAACTAATGTTCAAAAGCATTTATAAATAATTTAGGGCATATTTGTCAAATTTAACTAAATTTATTGTTAAGTAATGATTTTTTCAAAAATTAAATCCTAAAAACAATGGATGCATAATGCTACTTTGATACAACTCATAAGATTTGATTGGCTCTAAAAAATAATAAAAAATAAAAATACATTAATATTATTTATTATAGAGAAATAGTTAGTTTCTAAAAATAAAAACTTATGCTCCAACATTGAAAATGATGACCAAGAAGGAAAAAATAACTCTTATAATTTTTTTAATATTTTAAAATATTGGAAAAATGTAAAAAAAAAAATAGTTGCTACTAAAATTCCTCATTATTATCATATAGGCAACTAATTTTAAGAGCTAAGAATTTTTTTTTCTAAAATTTTTTACAATGACCCTTGCTACAATAATAATTCTTTTACTTTTTTTTCATAGTATGTGCTTGAGTTATATGTGAATTATATGACTGTTTAAATATGGACCAAGTATCTAAGCTTTTAAAGTATATATTCATTCAAATAGAGAAAAGAAAAATTAATTGACAAAAATTGTATATTCAAAAATATGTTTTATAGTATAATAAACTTAGGCCATATTTGTTAAAATTAACTAAGTTTAGTGGTCAAAGTAAGTTCAGTAGTCAAAATAGTAAATTTTCCAATAACCAAAGGCTAAATGGATTCCACTTTGCATTTTTTCCCTCTCTTATTATATTTTTTATTATTTTAATACTACTAAATATCTAATTAAATAGGAAACTATATATTTAGATCTTTGCAAGTGGATTCTTTTCTTTCCTTCTTTTTAGAGCCTTAATACTAACTAACACAATTCTAATTAAATAGACAATATAATGTTTTTTATCATTAAAAGATTAAAAGAACTTATAATTTTAGGATAAAGGAAAAATTATATGTGAACTATTATAAATTGTTCACTTATATAATTTTTAATATATATTTTTATACTTAAAATTACTTTTTAATATTCAACACTTATAGATTTTCATGTGAAAATTTAGCATAAGTTTTACCACATAATAAGCTTTCACAGTATATATTTATTCAAGTTGCAAGAAAAAAACTTAATTGGCAAAAAAATTATGTTCAAAGGTACCTTGTATAGTAATAAAAACTTTAGCTTGACTTTTACCAGACATTTAATTTTTTATTCAAATAAAAAATTTAGTGATCAAAATGCCAAGTTGAAATTTTAAGTTTCATAACATATTTAGCTATACAAACTTTAGCATGAGTTTTACATTTAAGTCTTTTTTTCAAATAAAAGATTTGGGTATTTGGAATGATAAGTTGAAATTTTAATTTTTATAAAATATTTACTTGAGGTATTATTTGATAGTAATATAGAACCAAGGGTGACATGTTTGAAGCAAAAAAAATTTAATGGCAATTTAAGAGTTTTTTGTAAGATTAACACAAAGAAAAAATTTACATAATGTGCAATTCTGTAATATAGAATTAAGAGCAGACAAATTTGTAATAAAAAATAAAATTCAGTGGTAACTTAAGGGTTTTTTTATTGTTCTAGTGCTAATACAACTCTACTTAAATAGATAATGACAAAATTAGGTTTCATTTATAAAAAAAACATCTTATAACAGAAGGGTAAAAAAGTCGTTCAACATTTATACACCTTCGTACTTATTATTATTATTATTATTATTATTATATATAATCAAAAATTATTCTTCATGGTAAAAATGAAAAAGTAGGTATGACATACCTAAACGCGCTTTTTGAAAAATAAAAAATATGTACAAGTTCGACAACAGATACATATAAATCTGATATACAAAAAATTATAACGTTTATGTACAAATCGTGTTCCACGTAATGAGATTACAGCAAGTCACTGATCTATACAATTATATGCACAAGTTCAATTACAATTGAACATTTTGTACCAAAATTTTATGATTTATTATACATACATACATACATACATACATACATACATATATATATATATATATATATATATATATATATATATATATATATATATATATATATATAAAATATAAAAATCAAATCAATGTATATATGCAAATCATATGATACATATGCACGGATGAGATTCTAAAGACAACTACTAATATATTTAATTATATTTTATAACTTATGCATATAATTTTTCTTATACGTACATAATGTTTTATTTATTTAAACATATTCTATTTTTTGTAAATAAAATGAAAAATAGGTTTTCCATATTATTTAAAAATGCCACAGAATCCATATTATGTTTGCTATGAGACTATGCATATGTATTTTATTTTATCTCCATTTATTCAAATTTTTTTCGCTTAACTATTTTAGACAACCAAACTAACCATGGAAATATAGGAAATACAAACGTCAAAGACGACCAAACAGTCACAACGAAACAACTAGATGAGATTAAAACAACTAGATGGTAAAATAATAGCAAAGCTGCTGGCAAATTGGTGATTCACAAAGTGGTAAGTGAATATCAATCTGCGTTTGTAAAAAGTTGGCAGATTTTGGATAGTGTTCTGGTGGCAAATGAGAATTGGCTTACTAAAGGTGGATTTTTAGAAGGCATACGATAGTGTTAACTGGAATTTTCTATTTTCAGTGGGTGAATTGGATCAGAGCATGTATTTCATCTATATCGGTGGCTGATCTTATCAATGGAAGTCCAACAACAGAGCTACGAGTGCAAAGAGGGCTAAGGCAAGGAGATCCGTTATATCTGCAGGTATTTCATGGCATGATGGAGGAGGCAAAAAGATTGAACTTGATTCAGCCTGCTGGGGAAGTCAGTTATGGAGTTCTGATATCACACTTACAATTTGTTGATGGCACACTTTTGTTTGAGAAGTGGAGTGAAGAGAACATGTTTTAGTTGAAGAGAATACTTAATTGTTTCCAGGTTTGCTCAGGTCTGAAAGTAAACCTCTCAAAATCTATTTTAGTAGGTGTGGATGTGGCTGAATAGGAGGTTCAAAGGGTGGCTGGTGTGTTGCATTGTAGATGTGGAGACTTGCCTATGAATTTGGGTGCAAGCATGAAGAGGAGTGGCTCTTGGAAGTTGGTGGTTGATCGAAGAAGGAAAAAACTTGAAGATTGGAAGGCAAAATTATTATCTCCAGGAGGCAAGCTCATGCTCCTAAGATCGTGCATCTCTAGCTTGCCGCTATACTTTCTTTCCCTATTTAAGGCTCCGTTGATAGTTATAAACACAATTGAGAGTTTAAGAAAAATTTCTTCTGGGGTGGGTTTGGGGAGGGTAGGAAAATTTGTTGGGTAAGTTCGGAGAAGGTGAAAATGGATTAAAAAAAAAAACAAGCGGTAGGGTTGAGTGCGGGTAGTATTAAAAATAGGAATGTTAGCATTACTTTTCAAATGGATTTGGAGATTTAAGGTGGAAAAGGAGTTGTAATGGAAGAGAGTGATTAAAGTCAATATATGGGGATGAAGGGGGTTTACAAGAAGAGGTGTCCAGAAGAGTCTCCGGGTCTGTACTGGGTGGGTTAAATTTAGATAGTTGCTGGAGTGGGAAGTTTGGGGGAGGGGATAAAATAAAGTTCTGGTATGATGTTTAGGTAAGAGATCAGCCTCTTGAGGATTTGTTTCCAAGACTATTCAATCTGGCCTTGGGCAAAAAACTGTATTATAGAAGCTATGGGTGTTTGGGAAAATGAGAGTTGGGTATGAAGGAGGAGGTGGAGGAGACATGTGAAGGGTCGAGAGCAGTCGGAGTTTATGGAGTTAAATCAAATTCTATCTTCAATACAGGTTTCAAGATCGATGCAATACAAGCTGGTTTGGATGTTTAGTCCAGACGGAGAATTCACAGTCAAATGTTTCCTCGAATTATTTAACGGTTTCGATTTACTACTTGTCTATCCTTCTTTTAATAAAGCTTTGTTTTCCTTTAGAAAGGGAACAATTTTACATGCCTCTGGCGCATGTGTGCCCGGATAGGCTGCAATCAATATTTATATGGCTCTTATAACATGACGGATGACGGACGCTACGGACACGTCCACACCAAAATGCTGTGGACCGTCATCCATCACAATCGCATTTTCCTATTTATATTTCATGTACGCAAATCCAACAAACAATAGTTTTTGTGACAATCGGCCCCTTTTTTATCTGTATTTTTAGGACAACTGGTTTGAGACACGCTAATTGATTGGAAGTGTAGGGATTCGAGCCCCTTGGATCCTGTTTTTAGCATGTCTTTTTTCCCCCCACAATTTTGCTTCTTCGTTTTGTTTTTTTGTTTGTATAGTTCCAGTTTTCTTTTTTTTTTTTTTTTTGCTTTCCCTTTTCTAGTTTTTTTCATTCCTAAACTTTTTTTCTTTTTCTTTTTACCTTTTTGGGCTTGTCTTCTTACCTTTTTTAAACTTCAAACCTTTCTCCAGTGGCGGATCTAGTATTTATTTGATATGTTTGAAGAAAAGAGTGGCAAAAAGAGTTTAATATTTGAATAGAAAAATATAAGAAAGTTCAAGAATCAATATAGAACTTCTGCTATGATTCTAAATGCCAGTGGAGAGAAGAAACTAACCCATTTTTTTTTTAATCTTTATTGATATAAGAGGACACATTCTTTTATTTCAATAGATATTATGAAAATTATGGAGGTCCATTAAAAATTAAAGAGAATTTGATTAGTAAATTATGTATTTTTTTTTAATAATTTTTTATATAAAAAAAGGTCCACGGACCTCATGGTTTACATGTACCTCCGCCTCTGCCTTTCTCCATGGCTTTTTAGCCCAGCCACAATGTTTTTTCGTTTTTACGTTTTATTTTTCCTGCCCACCATAGCTTTTGTTTTGTGTTTGTTCTTACAATGTTTTTTCTATTTTACTTTGTCTAGCTTTTTTTCCCCAGTTTTAATTCCTTATTTTGTTATTCTTCATCTTTTTCTTATTTTTCTGCTGCCGAGTGTCGACGGCTTTGATTTGGGCCTATTGTCTAAATCAGTAGGTATCTGAAGTAGTATTTTTATTGAAGGTATATCTCTTCTTTTTTCGATTAAATGCATGTTCTTTTCTGCGTTAAAGTATGTTTTTTTTAGTTACTATATGTTCTTACATTCGAGCTATATAGCTATCTCATGTGGTATTTCTATTGAAGGTATATTTTTTTTCTTTGTCTAATACTCTATGTTTATTTATGTGTTTGGATTTAGTCTTTTTCTATTTTTAATATGCCATTTTATGCATTAGCATCTGTTATTATTTATTCTTTTATTAATTTTATCAGTTCTTTTATTGGTTTTATGTGTTCTTTTGTTAATTCTTAATTTTTTTTATCAGTTTTATCTATTTTTATCAATTTTAATAAATTATTTTATTACTATTTATTTGTTATTTTATGAGCATTTATTATTTTTTTATTATTCTATTATCAGTATTTGTTTGTTCTTTTATAAGATTTATCTGTTGTTTTACCAATAATTTTAGTTCTTTTAGAGAAACTTGTTCATTTGCAACTGGAGTAAATTAAGGTTGCATTTCGGCAATTAAATGCTAATTGTTATTCAGATATTCACTACAAGAAAATAGATCCTTAGAAGCGGTTATTAGTACTTCATAGAAGCCGTTTTAACCGCTTTAAAAGGAATAAAAACAGTTGCCAACCGCTTCAAACAACCGTTCTTGGGAGACTCACCTCAGAAAAATCTGAAGCAGTTAAGAACTATTTTAATTTTTGTATCGGTCACTTTTGAAGCGGTTAACCGCTTCAAGTACATCGTCTTATATTCAGTCATTGGAAACAGTTAACCACTTCTATTGTTTATATGCTTGTTCAATATTAGAAGCTGTTAACCATTTCTATTGTTTATATGCTTCAATAATTGACCACTTCTGCCTATATTTTATTTTGCTTTTTTTAAAGCTACATTTTTTGTATTATTTTGTTGCTATTATGATAATCACATGTTGTTTTTTTTTTTTGGGTAATATAAACAATTAAGATATAGATAAAATGCCAAAATAATGAAATGACATATAACAAAAAACTATCCATAATACATAACATCCAACATCCACAACATTCAAATTATCCAAGAAAGCATTTTCATTCTTATTCTCAACTAGTACTTAACTTGATTTACACATTACAGATGAAGCTTGATCTTCTACCTCTTGCTACCAATTTGTCCCTCACAGCACTCTCCAACTGGGTGCCATATTGAGATCCTTTGATCTCTTTAATCACCGTAACTCTCAGGAACTTCTTCACAGGGCCTACAATTAATCATGTGGCGGAACGGGGCCCCAGTGCCCCATTAGCTCAACTTGTAGGCCCTTAGGGACTATGAATCCTACTAAGTTACTATTGGCTAACTATTACTCGACATAATAAATTAAAACAATTTATATGCAACTAGTTTCTTAGCCTACCCAGTAAAAGATATGCATGCTTTTGTCCTGGCGATGCAAACGAATAAGTAGATTATTTGTTAAAAATGTTGCTCGAGCATTTCAATTAAAACATACTCAAAACGTGCCAAAACAGTGAAATACTAGTTACTTCGACTTCAAGTAATAATTTGTGCATACTTTACACCATTAGCATGCACCCAAAAGTAACTAGATGGTTTTACATCACAATGTATCCTAATAGAGGCAACTCCTTAGTACACAAGGTACTATATACATGAGACAAAAACCTAACTAAGATCATCTACTTGAGCCCCACCTTTGAGCTATCAAAGCTCCAAGTGCAAGCCCTTCCTTAGTCCTTGTGCACCTTTCTAGCCTCTACACTATAAAGGCATAAAACTTAGTTAGTACATAGCTTAGACCACAAGTAAACTTAGAATCACAAGGATCCTCAAGGAAAAATACCTGCAAAAGAGAAAACTTAGGCCACAGCTATCAACTAGTTGTTAGGCCCGGGGTTAGGACCTGCACAATAAACTTAAGGGAGTGAGTACATGAATGTACTCAGTAAGGGTCCCTTGGGGTACCTGCAAGAAGATAGCAGCAAGCCAACATGCAACCATGACAAACAAGCAAACAGACAAGTGGTCAACCAACAAACAAACTCAAGCAATAACAACATGTAAAATATGCAATGCATGAATGTATGATATGAAATTCACATAACACTTGGGACTTCCTGCACACTAAGTGCTATAAGCTTGCCGTGAGCTCAAACAGCGGAGGTACTTGAGACACTGGCCCTCGTATCCTGGGTACTTTACCTCCCATAAGTCCCACCTATGGGTTCTAGAGTAGGTCGTCACCTCCTCTCAAACATACCCGCCTTTACCCTTAACTTATTGTACAAGGTAGCCATCCTATGTGGTTTAACTAGCCAAACCCTTAGAGTTTAGCTTAAAGCTCCGTAGTGGCTCGCTTACCAAACCAAATGATTCGGTTGGGATCTACTTAGGTTTCCTCTTTGTTAACCATAGGTCTATGACATTCCACTCAGCCAACAAAGAGTCTGAAAACCGACTTAATCCCCTTAGTGCTCATTTAGGAACTTAAGCACTTTAATTTTCTTAGCCATCATTTCATACTCTTCCTTAACCACACAACTTAGCTACCACCTAAATAATGCATAATTCCCAACTTAGGAATGAGTTCTAGACCCAACCGAGGCTACAGAATGTCTTAAGTTAGCCTAGGGATGAAAACCGAGAGTTTGAGACACTCTTAGGATGCCTAAAGCTTGGGGGCAAAATGCCTTGGCGGTGCTGTTGGTGACGCGTCGCCAAAGGCATCAGCATTCGGAGAAATTTTGCATTTCTCTGTGACGCGTCGCCAACTCTCGTCGCCACCGTTGCCAGTGCTTTCCAGCATTGCGCGACAGCGTGCGACCTTGCACGAAAACTGCTCAAACTTTCTCATCCCAAACTCAAATCATATGGGTCTTGTTTCTACTTCATTCCCACACAAAAACACTACATTTCTATGCATTATTTGAGCTTAATTAACTTGAACCCTTACCTCAACTCAGCCACAAAGCAAGAATCAAAGCACAAGCCATCCTTAGCTCAACCAAGCTCTCTTGAGTTCCACACCTAAAACCAATGTGATGTGGCACCAATAACTTCAATCCAAGACCATTTCTATCTATAGAAACAACTTAGAACCATCCCATGAAAACCCAAGAAGCTTACCTATGAATTTTAAGTCCAAACAAGTATCAAAGAGCTTGTTGAAGCTAAAGCACCAACAATGAAGCTTGAGGCTTCTTGTAAACACCTTGGGCCTTCAAAAATTAATGGAGAATTGCAGAAATGGGAAGCTTTGGAGAAGAAATTTTGGTGAGGAGATGAAGCTACGAAATTGGGGAAGGAAACCAATGGCTATGGGAAGTCAACTTAACCAAAACATACTAACTTCCCCACAAGGCAACCTTCTTCCACTCTTGCTCATTGACCCATAAGTTTTCATTTATTTTAATTTGGTCACCAAACTCTCAACCCAAAACCATCTTACACTTGGCCTCTTGGACACTTTGGCCACGTAAGATCTAAATGGCTTAAATAAACACTTAGTGCCACACTTTACTCAAAACCTTCAAAGACGGTTCTAATAGCTAGGATAACTAATGGTCTTGATTTAACTAAGCCAAATTTTCTTACATGACCCTAATTCATCAAAATTATAGTCATACTTCTAACTTGGGTCAAGATTACCAATTTACCCATTTTCGACTTTAAGGTGCCAAACCACACTTAGGAACTCACTTACTTAGTTAAGCTTGCCTTTCTTGCTTAACAAGGTGCTAACTTGAGGTACTTAATTTAATAAAAACACTTAAATAAATTAAAATAAATACTTACTTGGTTAAGACCTTTCTTTAACTAGGAGAGCCGTCACAAATCATAACCAAATTCATCAACTGCAAATGTTAAGTAGAACAATTGAACTTAAAATATGAAATTTGATTAAGGAGTGCTAAATGGTGGTGGTTTATAGGAGTACCAAAGATGAGCAAAAAAGTCATCATTTTCAACTAGCTGGGTTCCAGATTGGCCATTCCACTGTTGCAAGTGCCCAGCAATTTTGGGGTCCAAGTAAACCCCAATTGCTGTGTACTTGATCTAGACAAAATGGACCTCAATGTCTATAATTCTTGTTGGGTTAAAGAAATTATCATTCATTAGCACTTGAAATAGGGGTAGGGTGAACAAAATACAAGTAAATGTCTGGTTAATTATAATTACCATGACCTAGAAGAGAAAGTGGCTTGGAAGTTGTGATCTGTTGAGGTAAAGGAATTTCATCCACCATCACCAATGCAGGGCTGACTATATACATAGAAAAGACACACTCATTAAAATACAAGGCACGAATAAAAATAATGTGGAAGACTCAAGGGCTTGTCCAATAAAGAAACATATTCATCAAACATGTACCTAATATAAAAATTCTGTTAGGCAAAAAAAAACAAATTCTTTCTTAAAGAAGCCATGAATGAAGCCAGAATTAATAAGACTTAAACAATAAATTATAGAGCTACACATAGTTCATAAACGTCAAAAGAGCATAGAGGACATGAGAGAATAACTTATAAAGATATGTCTAGTTACCTCATTTTGCTTGAACTTGAGATATATATCTATGAGAGACCAATACTTTTGAACTTTTAGCAATTCTTATTTTATAACTAAAAACACAATTTTAGAACTAAAAATCTGTTAGGCCATAAGTAACTGACCTTTATAAAATCAGCAGTAGTAGGGATACTCTCACTTAAGTCCCTCAAATAATCACAAGGTTTCTCAAATAAACACTAAATTCATTTCAGACCAAATACTATAATAGAAAAGGATCATAAATTAGGCACTTTCTTCAATCTACTTATGTAACGACCCAAGTCCAGAATCGATCAATGGAACACCTGCCCAAATCACATGAGCTATCCTTTATAAAAAGGATAAATGCTAGGTGTTTATGTTCTGGAATTGGAGCCTATATATCAACGTAAGGCTTCCCACAATCCACCCATGTGGGATATAGAGGTGTTACAAACTTCCCCCTTTATGTACCAAACATCCTCGTTGGGGTCAGTCGGACTACTTTGTTCCCCAGACTAAGTAACGTCTTTAATCGAACTACTTAGCTCTTGACTAAGTAGCCTCTCAAATCCAGGATCAGTCTCAGTAGATGATGCATGTGCACACCCACCATGCCACACCATCGTGGTCCCGGGTCAGCTCTGATACCATTTGTAATGACTTAGGTCCAGAACCGGTCAATGGAACACCTGTCCAGACCACATGGGCTATCCTTTATGAAAAGGATAAGCACTAGGTGCTTATGTTCTGAAATTGGAGCCTATATATCCACATAAGGCTTCCACAATTCACCCATGTGGGATATGGGAGTGTTCTGTAACAACCCAAGTCCAGAACCGGTCAACGGAACACTTGCGCACACCACATGGGCTATCATTTATGAAAAGGATAAGCACTAGGTGCTTATGTTCTAGAATTGGAGCCTATATATCCACATAAGGCTTCCCACAATTCACCCATATGGGATATGGGGGTGTTACAAACTCCCCCCTTATGTACCCAACGTCCCCATTGGGGCCAATCGGATTACTTGGTTCCCCGGACCAAGTAACCTATCTAATTAGACTATTTAGCCCCTGGCCAAATAGTCTATCGAATCCAGGATCAGTCCTGGTAGACAACGCATGTGCATACCCACCATGCCACAACATCATGGTCCCGGGTCGACTCTGATACCATTTATAACAACCTAAGTCCAAAACTGGTCAACGGAATACCTGCCCACACCACATGGGCTATCATTTATGAAAAGGATAAGTGCTAAGTGCTTATATTCTAGAATTAGAGCCTATATATCCACATAAGGCTTCCCACAATTCACCTATGTGGGACATGGGGGTGTTACAACTTAAGAATGACAATCAATGCATATCAATTTTATTGAAAAAGCCAATGCAGCTAAAGATTTTCACTTGCCTACAGCATTGCCATAAGCATGGAAAGAAAGGCATATGATCCTATTCCACCAGAATAAACCTTCATGTTTAAAAAATTCCAAAATCATGCTAAGAGAAGTAGACTTTGTTTTGTCCAATCAAAAAATATAATTGACATTTATACCATAGGGGAAACCACTGACCTTATTCAGTTCCCTTTGTTGTAAAAATACTTTCCAAGATCAAACACAGTGATCATATTGGAGGCCACTTTAGCACTGCTTCCTAAAAGAAAACACCAATTCATGGTTTAAACTTTAGTTCATTCACCACAAACTCATGGAAAACAAGAATAGCTTCAAAAATCTACAATAAGACAGGTAATAAGCCAGTTATAATACTGAGGAGAACCTATAGTATATAATCCAGGAAAGGAAAATGAAAACAATACACTGAATAATGTAAGGCAGGAGCTAGAGATGGAAGATGGAAGGGTTAAACAAATAAACCTTGATAAACTCAGTAGCTTTTGGTCCATTGTCTACATCATTCGCCGGTCCATTACCTCTCTTCTTGCCTTTCGGACTGGCTCCAAATCTCGCTTTCGTTACATTGTCTACCGGTCACCACTTCTGTTTGGGGGTTGCCAGCCAAGAAGAATTTCCTGAAGTTTTCGTCTAGATGGTTGGTGGCGTTGGTGGCGTCCGTGAGGTTGACAATGATGAGCTCCGAGTTGTCATTGCTGTAGATCCAGTCTGCGGTACCGACCGGCAAGGTGAAGATGTCGCCCTTCTGGATGTGGCGGATCTTCTAATGCTCGTCACATGGTTGTTTCTGCGATTCAGACTATGATTGAAAGGTCTCAGTGCATCTAGGGGTTATGGCTCCTTGAACTCCCCTTCTTGAAAATCTATCAAAACTGGGTAAAAAGAGAGCAACCCGAATGTGGCAACGTGCGGGTTTTCTGGAGTTGCCACCAATCAGTTTTCTTAGGTCGATTGGTCACCTTAAAATTGGTCTGCGAGAGTTCGAGGATCGGAAGTACGGTTACGCTAAAACAATATTGTTATAGCGCCCAAAATTTGCACCTTAGTTGATTTTAATTTTGTTTTACTTTGCTTTTAAATAATTTTCAATTAATTTAGAAATTTTAACTAAATTAGTCGAAATGTGGATTTTTAAGTTAATTTGTATAGAATTTTATACTTCCGAACCATGGACTCTGCCGAGTCATTTGGACACGGAAGATTTGATTCCGAACCATGGACTCTGCCGAGTCACCCGGACACGGAATTTGACAAAATTTTAAAGAATTTAATCCATATCGTTAATATGGATTTTTACCTTTTTATTTAATTTATTTTAAAAAGGTTGATATTTTCCAAACCGTAGATCCTGCCGGATCATCCGGATATGGAAATTATTTTAATTTTTAATTCTTATTATTAGTATTATGAAAATTTTGAATTTTTAATAATTTTTAAAAATTATAAAGTATTTTAATTATTCTTTTATTTTTATTCTTTTTTTTGTTTATTCTTTTTATTTGATAAAAGTTAAGCAAAAAAGAAATTATTTAATCAAGGTTTTATTTATTTAATGAAGAAAACTAAAGATGTATATTTTAAAAATAAAAGTAAAGTTCTTAATATTTTATTTATTTTATTTTTTTAAGAAAAGATTAATCAAAAGTGATCATTTAATAAAGAAACTAAAAATTTATATGTATATTTCAAAAATAAAAGAAAAATCTTAATATTTCTTTTATTCATTTTATTTGGTAAAAGGTTAGCCAAAAAGTAGTTATTTAATTATTTAATGAAATTTTATTTACTAAAGAAAACAAAGAGTTATATATTTAAAAAAATCTAAGTGAAAGAAAAGTCTTGATATTCATGAATTTTGTTTTTTTATTCTTGATAAAAGATCTTAAAGTAATTATGTAATTTATAAGTCTAAAATATTTAAGAGAAAATTTAATTTTTTTTATTACCTTTATTTGAAATTATTTGGGTAAAATTTTTTTTTTGTTTAATAAAGGAAACAAAAAGTTATATCTTTTTATTATTTTAAGAGAAATAAGTAAAATATTACTGGATAAAAAAAAAATAAGTAAAATATTATCCCAAAGTTTTTCAATCAAAAAGTAAAATATTACTGAATAAAAATAAATAAGTAAAATATTATCCCAAAGTTTTTTTTTTATTTTTTAATAATAAAAGGAAAATTTATTTATATACTTTATTTAAAAAAATATTTTATATATTTTATTTAAAATATTTTCCAAGCCATGGATCCTGGCGGATCATTTGGTCATGGAATTTAATTTTTATTAAATTTTATTTAATTAATTATTAATTAAAATCATAAATTTTATTATTATTTTTCTTGAATTTTTTAAATTTTAAATATCATTATTTTAAAGATGTGTTTAAAAAAAAATTTGATTTGTATTTTTTGGAATTATTTAATTATGTTTTTTTAATAAAAGGAAATAAAGGTTAACTTTTGATTACTTTAAAAGAAATAAAAATATGTTCCAAATAATAAAGGATGGGGGCTTTGTAAAAATTGGATTCTTGATTAGTCCTAATAAGTAAGCGGAATAAATGGTTAGTCCATAATAATAAAAGTTAGCGGTCAGTACAGTTAATTGTTAGTATAGCAAAAATTAAATGGTTAGTGATAACAATAATAATGAAAGTTAGTGGTTAGCACAGTTAATTGTTAGTATAGCAAAAATTAAATGGTTAGTGATAACAATAATAATGAAAGTTAGTGGTTAGCACAATTAATTGTTAGTATAACAAAAATAAAAGTTAGTGATAACAATAATAATAAAAGTGGTTAGTTAATTGTTAGTTAAAAGTTAGTTAATTGTTAGTAACAATAAAAATAAAAGTTAGTAATGTTAGTTCAGTTAGTTGTTAATAACAATAAATATAAAAGTTAGTAAAGTTAGATTAATCAATTGTTAAGAACAATAAAACAAAAGGTTAGTAATAATAACAATTAATAATGAATAAACGAGTAAAACAAGTTAGGATTTTAGTTTTCTGCAAGGATAAAAGAAAAGTTAGTAACTCAAATGAACAATAATGAAACGATAGAGGATGAAAATAGAATTTTACCTATAGAAAGAAAATTTTGAATTTTCAGAAACGGGAAAACGCGACGGACGACCACGGCAGGGCTGGGGAGGAAGCGACGGGCAGCGTGCAGGGGTGAGGCGGAGGAGAGGAGGTCAGGAGGTGGCCGGCGGCGACGCGACGGCGGGGAGGGGGCACGGCGAGGGACGCGGCGGCTGGAAGGAAGAAGAGAAGAAGAAAAAAAAAGAAACGGCGAGGACGGTGAGCAGGGACGGCGGAGGAGCGACGGCGGCGTGGGGCGACGACGGCGGCGTGAAGGTGGGGGTGACGACGGCGTGAAGGTAGACGGCGGTGGCGGAGTAAAAGAGGAAGGGGCAGCGAGAGAAACGGAAGAAAGAGAAAGGAAGAAGATGGTCTGATCGTAAGAAAAAAAATCTTGGGACTTTCTGGGCAAAGGGAGGATAAGCGAGGGAATAAGGCTGTAATTTTCTTTTTGTTTTTAAAACAGAGCTCTAAGCTTTCTCTGTATTTTTTTTCTGTGTTCAGCAATGAATTTGGAGGCCTATTTATAGAGGAAGTTTGGCTGAACTGTTCCTAATTAAATAATAAAAAATTTCAAACTTATCTCTTAAATTGGTAAAATGACAATTTCAGTCCTTTACGTTTCTCAGGCTCTGGATAAGCTTCAGAAGCTTCTGATTTTGACAATTTTGTCGTTTTCTGTTAATTTGGGCCAGAAACGTCCGTTTAGGCCCAAAATTGATGCGAAAAATTACCCAAAGCTCCTGAAACTTTCAGAATTTGTCAATTTTGCCCGAAACTTCTCAATTTTGTCATTTTTACCTCAAACTTTTAATTTTTTGTCATTTTTTCATGAAATTTTATTTTATTTCAAACAAACATATTCACACATATATCATTTTAAATCAAATCTTCACAAAACAAAAATATATTTTAAACTAATTAACTTAATTAAAATTTTTTAACAATAATAATAATAATAATATTTTTTTAAAAATTTTTTAATAAAATTTTTTTTAAAAATTTTAAACAACCGGACGAAATTGGGTGTCAACAGCTGCCCCCCTTTGCATGCTTCATGGGACATGATGTATGCAAAGTAGTTACCAAATTTCGTCCGGCTTAGCTAGGCATTAAGAACCTTCTCGCCGCCTAAACCATGAGGTTAAGGAAAATTCTTTTAGAACCTCTGCGATAGGAACTCTCCTATGAGGTTAAGGAAAATTCTTGAGGTTAAGGAAAAAACTCTGCGATAGGAAATTCCTCGTTATTGATTGGTTTTGAGGAAGGAACCTTCCTTAGAACCTCGACGATAGGAATATTTGATAATTGATTGGTTGGTTGAGGTTAAGGAACTCTCCTTAAAACCTTGACGATAGGAGCAGTCCTATCGTTGAATGGAAAATTGATTGATTGTTTGAGGTTTCAAGGAAGGTCTCTTTGAAAATTGATTGATTTTCGGGGCAAAGATTCCATCCTTAGAACCCTATCGACGATAGGAGCAGTCCTACCGTTGAATGAAAATTGATTGATTTCGAGGCAAAGGTTCCATCCTTAAAACCTCGATGATATGAAAAGTGATTGATTTTGAGGCAAAGGTTCCATCCTTACAACCCCGACAAATGATTGATTGATTTCGAGGCAAAGGTTCCATCCTTACAACCCCGATGAATGAAAATTGATTGATTTCGAGGCAAAGGTTCCATCCTTACAACCCCGATGAATGAAAATTGATTGATTTCGAGGCAAAGGTTCCATCCTTACAACCCCGATGAATGAAAACTGATTGATTTCGAGGCAAAGGTTCCATCCTTACAACCCCGATGAATGAAAACTGATTGATTTCGAGGCAAAGGTTCCATCCTTACAACCCCGATGAATGAAAATTGATTGATTTCGAGGCAAAGGTTCCATCCTTACAACCCCGATGAATGAAAATTGATTGATTGATTTCGAGGCAAAGGTTCCATCCTTACAACCCCGATGAATGAAAACTGATTGATTTCGAGGCAAAGGTTCCATCCTTACAACCCCGATGATTGATTTTGAGGTTAAGGGTCCATCCTTAAAACCTCGACGATAGAAACTTTCCTATCGTTGAAGAAAAATTGATTTTGAGGAGGTTCCTATCCTTCAAAAAGATAGGAACTCTCCTATCCTTATTGAACCTTAAAACCTCGGCGATAGGAACCTTCCTATCGTTGAAGGAAAATTGATTGATTTCGAGGCAAAAATCCTTAAAACCTCGGCGATAGGAACTCTCCTACCGTTGAAGGAAAATTGATTGATTTTGAGGTTAAGGAACCTTCCTTAGAACCTCTACGATAGGAACTTTCCTATCGTTGAAGAAAAATTGATTGATTTTGAGGTTAAGGAACTCTCCTTGAACCTCGACGATAGGAACTTTCCTATCGTTGAAGTTGAAGAAAATTTGATTGAATTGAGAGCTTAAGGAACTTTAGAACCTCTACGATAGAACTTTCCTATCGTTGAAGAAAATTGATTGATTTTGAGAGAAAAACCCTTTTCTATATGAAAGGAATTAGAATTGGAATAATTTTCTTCGAAAGTATGAATTTGCATAATAGGCGAGTGTGAAAATTTAGACTTCGATAAAATGAGTGAATCTTGATGATGACAATATCGCTAACAAATTATGTAAAGGGAACGGATGTTTGGAATCAATATCCAAGGTTCATCTAATATTTTCTTCAGTAAATATAGATTCGTTTGAGAGATATGTCATCCAAATAAGGTTGAAGCTTAACTACCCCAAAATGTTATGCCTAGTAGACCTAATAGGATGCGTCTCAAGAGCAACAAAAATTACTCTTTACTCAGCCATTCCAACCTAAAGGCATTGTCCTATGGTTTTAATATCAGCATGAACGAGACTATCTTATAAGATAAAAGAAAGAAATTCCCTGAAAAGAAAAACTAAAACACTGGTGGAAAATGCTGATAATAAAACTAAAGGACAAGCAAAACGGATCGGATAGATTCTTCTTCCACAATATTTCAACAGGGTTAGTAGAGGACTATTATGGGATCGAACTGTTCGGGAAAGATTGTCGCATCCAGTCTATCTGAATCATTGCTGGATCTGGTTCAGGAACAAAAGCTTGCATTTTATCAAGTAATTCTTCAGCAGTTTTTGCAGATATTAGGATTTGTCGTGCTACTCTTGATATAAAATTCTTCTGCACTGCATAATCCACAAAAGATATCAGACCTGTAAAGAAATCGTTAACATTCAAAAGCCCAATAGGTTTC
The DNA here is from genome assembly GCA_005392925.1 of Aquilaria sinensis. Taxonomy (NCBI): domain Eukaryota; kingdom Viridiplantae; phylum Streptophyta; class Magnoliopsida; order Malvales; family Thymelaeaceae; genus Aquilaria; species Aquilaria sinensis. The sequence goes on from SMDT01003271.1 coordinate 238,316, forward strand.
TTGTGCAAATTAAGTTGGGCCATGGAAGCAATTTGGAAGACTTCTCCCAATGTACCAAAACCACCTGGTAGAGCGATAACAGCATCAGCATTAAGAAGCATTTGTAACACACGCTCTTGCAAATTTTTAACCACTAATTCTTCTCCAATCGTGCCCCCAGAAACAAATTTCAGAGATCCAGGGATGATGCCTAGAACTTGGCTTCCTCCTAGAGATGCTGCTGATGCTACACCTCCCATTAATCCGACACTACCTCCTCCATAAACTAAGTGTATTTTTCGCTCAGCTAATACACTACCTAAATGGTTGGCTGCCTTTAAGTACTCTTCATCTTTTCCAGGAAAAGCCCCAGAAAATACACAAATACTTCGGGATTTACGAGTTGAGGTTTTCTCCATTCCTATCCTTATTCCTTGTGAGAAAAGAAGAAAAGAGGATATATTTATAGAGATGAAGAGATAAAGCAATAATTTTATTTTCAAGAGTGGATACATTATTGTCGGAAGCTAAGAAAAATTTTCAAAATGACAGCTATACACAGTAGTCACGACTATGGCTCATTCAGGAATGGGTACATTATTTTCAAAATAGGAGGAAAATTTCCAAAATGGCTGCTAGCATGTACATGATTGTCGGAAGAGAAGGAAAACTTTCAAAAGCGATGCTAGCTGTAGACTGTAGCTCACGTCAGGAGTAGGTACATGATTGTCGGAAGAGAAGGAAAATTTCAAAAGCGACAGCTAGCATATACAGTAGTCATGACTGTAGCTCACGTCAGGAGTAGGTACATTATTGTTGGGAAGAGAAGGAAAATTTCAAAAGCGACAGCTAGCATGTACAGGTATCGTACAGTCAGGATCGTGACTGTGGCTCACGTCAGGAGTAGGTACATTATTTTTGGAAGGGGAAGGAAAATTTTCAAAAGCGACAGCTAGCATGTACAGTAGTCGTGACTTTGGTTCACGTCTTCCACTGGCTTTGCGTCCAGTAACGGCTTCAATGCCTTCTATGAATCGGCGATTTGCATCCTTTCCAGTTTTCTTACAAACTGGCAAACAGGGTTGTTTAAAGTCAGATTCCCAAGACTGTAACGATCTCGTTCTTTTTGGAAAGTCATCCATAAACCGACAATCTCAAATTGCACATTCCACAAGAGTGCGCTTCAAGAGTCTCTCGGATATGCACCAGAGATTCCTTACGCAGGCCATTCTTAATGAATTTTCTTCTATCTTCACGATTTCTGGTGATCATCCCTGAAGAACGACATTTAGTGCCGCAAATCCACCATCCACAATTATGACAGACGCCTAGCCTCCTTGCTCTTCTCTTTTTGGCATAAGCGCTTTTACCAAAGCCGGGCATACGGGGGAAGAATGCATCTGGAACTTCACCAGCCGAACGAACCTTAGCTTCGATTAGCCACCGCACATTATCAGGAATGCCTTTGTGCATAAATACTCTGAATCGTTCACATCTAGCTTGATAAATCTTTTTAAGAACATTTATTGGGAGGGAAGGAAAATACTTTCGTAGGGCGGAAAGAGAAGACTCCATTGATGAAGGAGGAAATTAAGAGAAGAAAGGAAGAAATTAGTTATTGTAGGAAACGGAACTAACTGACTTTGAGAGTCACGGAGTACCGTATCCAGTTAACCGGAGAGAAGAACACGCATTTATAGTGATGAAAGGATAATGCGTTTATTACACTTACGGAAGTAAGTACATTATTGCCAAAAGAAAAGACAAATGACAGCTTATATGTACAGCAATCATGACTGTGGCTCTCATCTTCCACTAGTTTATGTCTAGTAACGGCTTTAATGCCTTTTATGAATCGGGGATTTGCTTCCCTTCCAGTTTTCTTACAAACTGGCAAACAGGGTCGTTTAAAGTCAGATTCCCAAGACTGTAGCGATCTCGTTCTTTTTGGAAGGTCATCCATAAACCGACAATCCCAAATTGCACCATTCCACAAGAGTGCGCTTCAAGAGTCTCTCGAATATTTTCCAGAGATTCCTTACGCAGGCCATTCTTAATGAAATTTCTTCTATCTTGACGATTTCTGGTGATCACCCCTAGAGAACGACATTTGGTGCCACAAATCAAACATCCACAATTATGACAGACGCCTAGCCTCCTTGCTCTTCTTTTTTTGGCATAAGCACTCTTACCAAAGCCGGGCATACGGGGGAAGAATGCATCTGGAACTTCACCACCCGAACGAACCTTAGCTTCAATTAACGACCGCACATTATCAGGAATGCCTTTGTGCATAAATACTCTGAATCATTCACATCTAGCTTGATAAGTCTTTTTAAGAACATTTATTGGGAGGGAAGGAAAATACTTTCGTAGGGCGGAAAGAGAAGACTCCATTGATGAAAGAGGAATTTAAGAGAAGAAAGGAAGAAATTAGTTATTGTAAGAAACGGAAATAACTGATTGTGAGAGTCACGGAGTACCGTATCCAGAAAAAAGAACACGCATTTATAGCGATGAAAGGATAACGTGTTTATTACGCTTACAGAAGCAAGTACATTATTGTCAAAAGAAAAAACAAATTTCAAAATGACAGCTTATATGTACAGTAATTGTGACTGTGGCTCACATCTTCCACTGGTTTTACGTCCAGTAACGGCTTCAACGCCTTCTATGAGTCGGGGATTTGCTTCCCATCCAGTTTTCTTACAAGCTGGCAAACAGGGTCGTTTAAAGTCAGATTTTGGGGACTGTAACGGTCTCGTTCTTTATGGTAAGTCCTCCATAAATCGACTATTTCGCGTTGTACTATTCCACAAGAATGCGTTTCAAGAGTCCCTCGGATATCCTCCAGAGATTCCTTACGCAGGCCATTCTTAATGAATTTTCTTTTATCTTCACGATTTTTGGAGATGTATCCTAAAGAGCGGCATTTAGTATTGCAATTCCATCGTCCGCATTTATAACAGACATCTAGCCTCTTTGCTCTTCGCTTTTTGGCATAAGCGCTTTTACCTAAGCCGGGCATACGAGGCATAAATGCATCTGCAACTTCACCAGCCGAACGGACCTTAGCTTCAATTATCCACTGCACATTGTCAGGAACGCCTTTGCGTATAAAAACTCTGATTCTTTCACATCTAGCATGGTAGATCTTTTTAAGAACTTTTAGTGGGAGGGAAGGAAAGTATTTTCGCAGTGCAGAAAGAGTAGAATCCATTGATGAGAGAAGAATTTGAGAGAAGAGGGAAAGGAATCAGTTATTGTAGGAAACTGGAATAACCGACTTTAGAAGTCACGGGGTATCTTATCCGCTGCTTAATCAGAAGGAAGAACACGCATTTATAGTGATGAAAAGGGATAACGTGTCGATTACACTTAGGGGAGCATGTACATCTGTCAAAAGAAAATGCAAATTTTTCCAAATATAACAAACTTATGTACAGTAATTGTGACTGTGGCTCACATCTTCCACTGGTTTTACGTCCAGTAACGGCATTAACGGCTTCTATGAGTCGAGGATCTGCTTCCCATCCAGCTTTCTTACAAGCTGGCAAACAGGGTCGTTTAAAGTCAGATTCCCGGGACTGTAACGGTTTCGTTCTTCATGAAAAATACTCCATAAACCAAGAATTTCACGTTGCACAGATCCACAAGAATGCGTCTCAAGAGTCAATTGGATATCATCCAATGAGTCCTTACTCAAGCCATTCTTGATGAACCGTATTTTATCTTCTCGATTATTGGAGATCATTCCTAAAGAACGACACCTAGTCTTACAAGTCCACCTACCACATTTATGGCAGACTTGTAATCTTTTCGCTCTTCTTTTTCTGGCATAAGAACTTTTGCCAACACCAGGCATGTAAGACGCAAATGTCTCTGGGATTTCACCTGCCAGACGAACCTTGGCTTCGATTAACCACCGTACATCTTCAGGTATTCCTTTGTGCATCAGAGCTCTTAATCGTTCACAGCGAACTCGGTAGATCTTTTTTAGGATGTTCATTGGGAGAGAGGGGGAAATACTTTCGCAAGGCAGAAAAAGTAGGATCCATTTTCTAGGAGGAAGTAAAAGAATGAAGGGAGGAAAGGATCAGTTATTATGGGCAACTGAGAGAACCGACTTGAGAGTCACGGAGTACCGTATCCGCCACTTAACCGGAAAAGTGGATCCTACTTTATTTTGATGTCATAGATATTTCTTATCTTTGATATCCCATCGGGCATGACATTGATCCAGTCCTTGATTATTGGATCCGTTGTCCGCTTTTGACAAATTTTCAAAGACAATATTTCTTGATATCCGCGCTTATCTTTAACCGTGGTTATCTCTTATCTTGGATACTGCTAAGCTGGCGTCAATTCTATCCATCCAGGTGTAGCCTCGATTATTGAATCGATTACTAGGCTTTTGACAATATTGTCTACTTTATCCTTGAATTGCTGATGGGGCTGGCTCTAACATATCAGCTGTGCATCCGGCAGCAGATTGATAAGAGCTGATGTCATTGAGATCTCAGCTTATACTGCTGTAGCTGTGCCGTGGATGTGCTTCCCATTTGATCCCTGTTATGTAAAAGCTATGTATGCATGATGTAAAATGCATGAATGTAATGCATGCGTAACTGATTGTATTCTTTTATATTTTTTTTTATGGATATAGTTCTTTATATCTTTGCTTTATTGGATCCTCTTTATAATTGCCTTCTATCATTGAATCTCTTTATGCTTTCCAGCTGTTGTCCATTGTCTCGCTTTCCAGCTGTTGTCCATTGTCTCGCTTTCCAGCTATTGTCCATTGTCTCAAAAGCCTAACTCTTTTCAAAAATCTTCTTTCCTTGATTTGCTCTTGAATTTTGGCCTCAATTTCTTTAATGTTCGCTCGCCTCGTACTTTATATCTCTTCAAATACTCATCCCTTGTCATGGATTTCATACTATCGAAGGCTATAATCTGAGTGATTGCTCTTTCTTAAACTCAGGTTCTGATCCATAAGACTTGCCCCCTTTGTCTATTGAACTTCTTTGTTGGCAATACTCCTCTTACGCTTCGTAGAGACTACTTTGCCCCCCTGAATATGGTATTTATGTGGATAAAAGGTATCATCTCGCCTTTGATTTAACAGAAGGTCGAGCATTTCTAGACCTTTGTGATGGCACTTGATCGTGAATTTCTCTTACAAGAACCACATCCTCTTAAAGAAAGTCTCAAGTTATCTCCTCACTTTTAAGTCTACACACATTAATGAATAATGGTTTGGCCTTAAAGAAAAACTTTTCATCAATTTGCAAAACTTGACCAAGTAATTTACGATCTTTGTTTTTAATTTAAAATATCCTGTCATTCTTCCCCTTTCCAACTTGAAGACATAAACTGTACAAGGCAATAAGATAGAAACGTAATTCATAATGATAGTTTTTTATGAATGAGGATGATATCAAGAGGTAAATTTTAGGTCTGAGGAAAGTTAAGCTTGAGTGGCGTGAAAGAAGAGTCTTTTAATACTGCTCGTGAGCAGTATTAAATAAGGTAGAAACATGTTTCACAATGATAGTCTTTTGACTGAATGAATGTTAGTCTTTTATGGTCTTTTAATACTACTCGTGAGCAGTATTAAATAAGGTAGAAACATGTTTCACAATGATAGTCTTTTAGCTGAAGGATGATAAGTCTAAGGAAAGTTAAGTTTAATGGTGTGAAAGAAGAGTCTTTTAATACTACTCGTGAGCAGATTTGATTATGGTGAAAAACTCAATAGTGATGACTTCAAACTTGCCACCTTTTCCAGAAAGTTAGATCTCATCTGTTGCCCCCCAACTATCGTAATCTTTATGTACACTTGGTTTGAGGGTTACTTTTATTTTCTAAATGCCTTTGCAGGTTTTCAGTCTAGAATCCATAGCTCACTTTTTCTATCTTTTCTTTCTTTGGCTTTAACTTGAGCTTTTTTTTTTGTTTTGTTTCTCTTTTTTTTGTTTTTTTGTTTTTTTTGTTTTTTTTTGTTTTTTTTTTTGTGTGAGCTATGATGATGGCATACTTGATAACTCTCTTGAAGTGAGATGACTCAAGTGGCCTTGCATGCTTGTGCTTGCTCTCAGTCTCTTTTTAGTTTTGAATTTTCCCTTGTTGCTTTTTTTTTTTTATGGAAGGGATGAACTTCTCTTCTTTTTGGAGTTTGTGTTACGGAGAACCGAGAACCTTTTCTTGTGTTGAGCATTAAGAAGAGTTTGGGAGGCCATTGAAGCCATTTAATATGAGAGCTACCTTCTTTGGAAGCTAACTCAAACTTCTTGCAAGGATGTCGATAACTACTGTGAATTCTTTTTTAGGGTTGAGGTGCAACATTTGAAATCCTTCTTACTAGATTTGGTAGCACTTTCAAGATCACTACTATCAAATTTCCATTAACTTTTTATTTTCACCCACGAGTAGTATCATTTAGAAAGTAAAGTATGATGGCAATAATAGATAGTGTAATGGCAAAGATTGAGAGATAGAGGTAAAAATGGAATTTTTGGTAAAAAGTGGTGGAATGTACACATTACATCTTTTTGTTGGAGAACAAAAAGAATTACCGGTTATCAAAAAGTAAAGTGTGATGGCAATAATGGATAGTATAATGGCAAAGAGTGTAAAAATGGAAAGTAGTAGAATGTACGCATTACATCTTTTTGTTGTACCAGAAAAAGAATACCAGGTGTCCATCTAACAAAGACTACACCCTAGATTCTGGACTAAATCTAGGAGATTTTTACTATTAAATTACTTTGGCAAGCTCTGAAATATTCAAGTTTATTCAAAGGATTCCCTGTCATTCAAAAGTGTGTGCGAACTGTTAGGTCAGATCTGACTTGGAGGCCTTCCAAAGTCAATGTAATTCTAGCTCGAAATCTTCACTTTCAATTACCAATCACATCGGGATCTAGCAATTTGGACTCGATCGACTGTTGGACCTTGAGTTTCAGTGCCACACAATTTTCAGTTGAATGCTCGATTGAACCTTTTTGGTAATCACATTTGGCATTTGGGTCATACCAACTTAGAAGAGAAGGTCAATTGGTCTTTGCTACCATTGATATAGATGATAACAGAATGTCTTCATCAGCAAAGAGGGGTTATGATGTCATTGACTGACTTCTTCATCGGCCGGTGTTCTTCTATCATATTGACTGGTTTTGCTTGATGAGGCGGCAATGGATTGTGAGTGACGTTTGGTTCATCAGAAAAGTCCAACCACTTTGACTCGATTAATTGTTGGACTATACGTTTCAATGCTATGCAATTTTCCAGGCCATGGCCTGTAACGCCATCATGATATGGGCAAGTTATGTTGGGGTCATACCACCTTGGATATGGGGGTTCCAATGGCCTTGTAGGAATTGGGCGAATAAGTTGACTTTCGATGAGTTTTGGATACAACTCAGTATAAGTCATGGGAATTGGTGCAAAAACTTCTCTTGGTCTTGGTGCAGGTACTGGAGGAGTCGGAACAGGTGGCCGTAACTGATTAGGCCTGTTGAGAGGATAATTGTTGGGCCTATTGGGAGGATAATCATTGGGCCTATTTGGAGGATAATCATTGGGCCTATTGGGAGGATAATAATTGGGCCTATTGGCAGAATAGGATAGGCGAGGTCCGGTAGCCACAGTACCCACGAGGGGAATCCCTCTTCCGCGTCCTATTTGTTGTACTTCTTCATCTTTTCTTCTGGATGGTCCTCCTCTTTTCATAGGATCATTAAAGGACTCAGTAATCTTCCAGTCCTAATCCCATGCTCGATCCTTTCTCCAGACATGACAACGTCGGAGAAATTAGTTGCCGAATTGCCAATGAGTTTGTCATAATATGGGTACTTTAGTGTCTGAACAAACAAAGTGACCATTTCTCTTTCTGTCATGGGTGGCTGAACTTGTGCAGCTAAGTCCCTCCATCGTTGGGCATATTCCTTGAAAGTTTCTGGCTTTTTCTTCTCCATGTTTTGGAGAGTTTGGCGATCCGGAGCCAAGTCCATAACATGTTTATAATTGCCGATGAAGGCCTGAGCAAGGTCATTCCAAGTTTTGATGTTTCTTGGACCTTGACTTAGATACCACTGTAATGCTGATTTTGTGAGACTTTCCTGAAAAAGTGCAATCCACACCTTTTCATCTTTTGTGAGTGGTTGTAGTCTTCTTAGAAACAATGTGATGTGAGTGATGGGATCACTCGTTCCATCGTATTTCACGAAATCTGGCACCTTAAAGTCTGAAGGGATTACGACATCTGGCACTAAGCAGAGGTCATCTACTGAGAGAGATCCGAATATAGTGCCTCCTTCAATGGCTCGCAGTCTCTTCTCTATTGTTTCGAGCTTTTGAGATTCTCCTTCTTCCTTTGGTGGTGTCTTCTTCTCTTCATATACAGTGTCTTGTTTCAGGTGAACACTAGCAGACGGTCCTGGTTCCTGAAACAGGTTTTCTTGGACTGAGACTCGTTGCGGGGTGAATCCCGGAGGATAAGTGGGATCTTGTGCTTCTTTAATGGGAGCTTGAGTTGCTTTCCCTTTGATTATTTCCATCAACTGTCTCATCTGTTCTGCCATACTTTCAATTTTGGACTCCATCTCTATGAGACGTCCTTCGGCTTGATCTGCCATTAATCTTGTTTGGAGCCGAGTTGAATATCGGTGTTGAGGTCCAATTTTACCTTTTTAAAGTAATATTTATTTTATTAGACTCTACATGTATGTGATTGATGTAATGGATGCATGCATGCAATGAGTGAGTTTGATTATCCACTATCGTGGAACTTCAAGACTTTTAGTTGTTATTATAAAGACTAAAAAGTTAGCATAGTTTGATGCGTGGTTTTGATGCATGAAGAATAATTGCACAAAACAGAAGTACAAGAAAAGAAAGATAAGGTTATTAATAAGTTAAATAGCAAGTAATAACTCATGAACTATTATGGAAAAACGAGTTAAAACCATGAATATAAGACACAAAGAAAATAAAAGTGTAGAGCAACAACATAGCATAACAAGGACATGCTTATGGCGTTGGTAAATGGGAGGAATACTATGGTCAGTTCTATGGTTAAGTGGGGAATTCTATATGCAGTTCTATGGTTTATCAAAAAGGCCAAGGGATAGTTCCCGAATCCCGTCACTAAATTATAGTGACGGCCCAACTTCTTACCCTCTAGGGTTAATGTAAGGAATGGATTAATTCGAGTCGTAGCTTTTCATGGGCCCATGCAGAGACTAACCGTCTCAGAAGGCAATACACTACTTCGCTACTTTAAAACCGGTGAAGGCTTGGAGACCAAGGTCTCACAAGGACAACAACACCAACTCCGCTTAGAAAGAATTGTGTTCGATTCGATGAAGCTCGGGTATAGAGCTTCATATAGTGAATGCATTGTGCATGTTTATCTAGGTAAATATAACATATAAATCCACATAATAAGCAAAGTAAATCAAAACAAATCAACTTTTAGGCTCGACTCACTAACGTCGACTCCCCAGTAGAGTCACCAAGCTGTGGCAACGTCGGGTTTTCTGGAGTCGCCACCAATCAG